>JAFMSR010001747.1:0-25011 GCA_022818135.1 Saxidomus purpurata
TGGTGGTGATTATAAACCAATAATAAGCTAGATAAAACTTGTTTTAAATTAGTTTGAAGTTCTTCTTACAAAGCTTGAAACGTAAACAAAAAACTTGCTATTTGAAGATATCTTCATAGGACCTGTTGATTTATTATTGACATACTTTGAGTGTTTTGTGCCTTAAAGGTATCATTCGGATGATAATTTTGATGAGTCCAAAGTTTCTACTTTCTGGTTTGCCCCAAATGATAAGTTTCGAGATTATTAACATGTATATAGAACCAGATATTGTATTTTTATCACAGGCATTTTTCTTTTTAAGATGTCTGAAAACACCACAATAGACTGGACTAAGATCACAAAACAAAACGGCGAGATAACTGAACGTGTACAGAAGTGGATAGAGAACCCGCCAGATGTCACCCTGCCTCCAAGCTGGGAAAACTCAACATACTGGTTCGAGCTTCTCAATCTGCTCAATGGTGATCAGGCTGTACAAGACAGCAATGCTTCTCTTGAAACATTGCTACAAGGCATGGAAAATTTCCTTGGAAGCCAGTATGCAGATGTTGTTAAGTCAATGTAAGATATATCTACTTATATGTCAAACTTAAACCTTGATATTAATTAAATATGTGTACTTACGTAAACTGTAAATGTTTGTTGCATGCATCCAATATTATCAGTCATCTTTTGATTAAGTTTTTGTTACTTACGTACTGCTTCGACTGTAATGTAACTAATGACTGTCATAAGATGTCATATATTATTTCAGAACACCATTAGCACTTCAGCTTATGGAAATGATCGAGTTGGATTCAGATTCAAAGAGGGCATTTGCCACCATCGATTTGTTCATGGAGTATATGGTAGACAGACTCATGGACGTGTCAGGTAGTGTATCAAAGAAGTGCGTTCGTGCATACACCAATAAACAATGAAAGAAATTATAAATTTATTAACTGGATTATACACGGAAGTTAACACTGACAGCTTGTAGTGGCCATACTGTTTGTACAAAAAGAAATTGCTCAATCCCATTTTAAGCAGATAGGGTGTTTCCATATATTTGTTACTGATATAACATACAGCGTTGATGTAAGAGCAACACCCCATTACTCTTAATAAAGTCTTAATAATAATGTTTTTTTCAGACAATTTTACAGCGGACACACTCTCAAAGAATTCTTCGGACATTATTCGCCTCCTTGAAGCACTGTCAGACTTGAAGGATGTGACAGATTCAGAATACGATTCACTGAATGAAACAGTTAATCAAGAAAAGGTAAGTCCTGTAGAGAGGCCTTTTCAAATATTTATTAATTGCTAGATTTAGTTCAGTAATTTTTGACATATTACATAATGTGTTAAATTAATATTTTTTTCGTGTTTATGTTACCCGTAATTTTGTAGGAGGACCTTGTAGTTCAAAAGATAATCACATAGATAATTAAATTGTACGAAAGCGTTCTTTCGAGTATAATACTACATTGCGCTTTGGTTGTGTTTACTTTCTAAACAATTTTTGCGTAGTGTTTATAAACATTGAGGACCTAGAGACTGTTATGAACAAGTTAATTTGACAAGCTGGCTTTTGGCACTATGGATATGTTAGTGTTTATCCGTACTGTTCTTTGACAGTTAGAAAGCTCGACAGAAGCAGAGCGACAGGAGACTCTATATTTCATAGCACAAATACGGATAAACGCTAACATACTAGTACTAAGTGGGAAGCTTTATTTGTCTTTTACTATTTTTCCAACCGCGCGCATTCAATCTCACATAGTGAAGAACTATGAACTGATGTTAACTTATAACAGGTTTATAGAAATTCTAAATACTTTAGAACGAAGGAAAAACATAAATACGGCGCTTGCATTGGATAAGAAATAAAGCTGCCTACTTATACTATATCACTAAATTAAAATATTTAATTCTTGAAGCTGTATAACCTACTTCTGGATCCCAATATGCTGATGGATATGTGCGAAAATGACAATGTTGCGGCATATTTGTCTGTTAATGGTACAGCGACTAAATTGACAATAGCGCTAGAAGAGGTCATTTGTATTGATACAGCTACATGGGAGCAAGTTCTTAAAGATCAAATAAATCTGGAAATGTTTGAGAAAAAGGTATGTTTTATTGCTTTTCTGTGTATTTATTAATACATTCCGTAATGGTAACTAATTTTAAATTTAACGTATTGAAATTAAATTGAACTCATGGAAAAGAGTTAAATGCATGTGGATCGTAACTTGATGATATGACTGAGTACTTTTATAGTGTAATAAAGCGTGTATTGTTGCATATTGTGAAATCTTAACAGTAGTAATTTTGCTTGAAAACATAAAATGTAGAAAATTCCAACACAAAACTTAACCAATTTTAATATCCTGGTCGGCAAACGAGAATGTGATGGAATCAGGTTAGAGATTCTTGTATTCTATTTATATTATTTTTCGTTTAAATCTAAGCTTGAAGAAATTTGGAACGGCTCAAACTCAAATGTTCACCTAAATTGGACGTCATTGTCGCATAACACTGAGAAGTTTGTTGAAATGTTGATGAAGTGGTTAGAGGATACCCCAGAAGCAAGCGGATCTCTAATGCAGTGGAACGACTGGGACGGAATAATGTCCTTCCTTACATCAGCCTACAATGATCCTAAAATGTAAGTTGCACTGTTTTTAGTCTTTTTAGTTTTTTATAACATAAAAATCCATCTTTATGGTCGTGTAGTTAAGATCGCTGACTTACCTATTACTAAAAGTCTCTGATGTGAGTGTAATACTCATTCTTCCAAGGAACGATTGTCAGGTACATTGCTTGCTTGTACATAACTGTAAAGCTGCTGAAACAGCAGTTAATCCACTGCAAAAGAAAACACACATGGCATAAAAGTTATAACTTTAATTGTTGTTTTCAATTGCATACAATTTTCTATAAAAGCTCAAAATTTGAAACAAATGTCAATCCACATTTTGAACACTCAAAGCATTGAGGTCGTTATTTCCTTGAACAGAAAAGACATACTAATGCATCTGATTTGAACTGAATTGTCGTTTGCTTATTTCTATTATGCAGCTTCTCGCACACACACGCATATCCTAGAGTTTTTAATTTAGGAAATTCAATCGTAATTACTCGGTCGTTTTCGTTGAAATAACCGTACCAATTTTAGATAGGATCTATGATGCCACTGAAGTAGAAACAAGTAGAGTAACTGTTTATAAATATGGTGATGCAATCTTAATCTAGGATACCACTTAAAATCCCCTTTGCACTTTTATATTGAACGAAGCTCTATAGACTATATGAAAACTGAGTAAAAAAGTATACGAAACGGTGTTAACAAGGGCATTCTTCACATCATTCTTCATGTATTCTAGGTTGATGAACTTACTCAACAATATTAACCCTCTGTTTGGGAGTGAAATGAACAATCTGACGAACGCATTCACCAAGCTGCTAATGCCATTTATTGAACAACTACAAAGTAAGTTAGATATAATATCCGCTGTGTCTTAGAAGCAAACCTTGTTTAAGATGTATTTTATACATGTATTAAACGCTAGCAGGTCTGTTATATCCGTTGTGGATCAAAATGAATATGTCAAGTCTAGGTTGTAAGATATAACGATGGGTTGCTTCAAAATTGTTGTATTTCCTTACGTTTTATAATTACGCACCAACTGGGGTCGTATTCCAGTAGCATTTTAAGTGATTTCTCAAGTATTTAAACTTAAGTCCAAATTTTTTAATTATTATAATTCTCTTAAAAGTGAATGATTGTGTGTAATTTCATCATCATTATAGAAAATGGTCATGGAAGATTTAATTAATTTTCAATATGCTGCAATGCACATTCTCGTTTTTAAATTATCTTCATAAGGAAATTGTTAAGTTTAAGGAAAATTTTAAAATTTGACTTAAGATGCAAATAGAATATGACCCCTGACAAATATTTTACTGATGAGAACATCGCATTATACAAATATATTTTTTTGCGATGTTCTCATTAATAAAACATTATATATTATATGCCATATAATACTGTATGTAGAGACCCTGTTCATCTAAAGCTTCGGAAAAATAAATAATTTGTCACAGTGTGACTTTAGCTAGAGGCATCACTTTCTGGCAATATATCATATAACATCAACGCTTTTCTGATTACTGATGTTTCAAATGGTTTCTAAGTGCCATTCATGTAATAAGCAGTTTCATTGTATTCATCAGGTGGTGATGTAGATGAAATTCTCAATGATCCAGAGAAAATTGGATCTTTAATTGAGTGCATGGCGTCTGTGGAGGATTGGTTGAATGTATTGTCGCAATTTTTTGATACATATTATGCTCCGGTAAGTTTGATTTTTCATATTTCATAGCACTCCAAATATTTTATACTTATTGACTGAAATTCTTATCATATAAATGGGCTTAAAAATCTTTCTATTTGGCTAACACCTTTCTACATTTACGTACATAAGGCGGCTTGGTCATCATATTTGATGATACCATAGTCCGAATGCACTAGGTTTGTATGCTACAGTACTATTCTAAAAGGCAGGAGTAACTATAACGACTATATATGAATTCATTGTTATGTTTTTGTTATGTATGACATTATTCTTCGGTTTTGTAGGGATTAAACTATTAACAAAGCAGTCAGTTTGCTGAGAAAGAATTCAACTTGATATTTTACTAGTAATATGTGTAGTGTGAACTATGTACAATGTATTTATTTTCATTAGGGCAAAACACCAACAAGAGAGAGTATTTTAGACGCATTTGTTTGTGATGAACATGGAGATTTAGGTACATATACTCAAGAGTATTTGGCAGGGGTGCTTACACAAGACCCATGGTTTATTAGGCACCTATGCCTGCTAAATCAGACTGAGTGGGATACACACTTACAAACAAGCTATGGTTATACATACCTGGATTTACAATACGTTCACAATATGGTACGTACTGTTTTCCCTGTTTACACTCTTTGGTACTGGTTCAGTTGTTGCACAGTTTTATACATCTTTCATTTAGCAATGCAAATATAGCATTTTGATCGTCAAAACGAATATGAAAACACTTGTGTGTGTACTGGGTACCTGCACTTTACATACTTCTTGTACAGTGGTCCATGCTTGACAAAGTTTCACTTTATTCTCAATGCTATATTAATACAATTACACTGCAACATGTACAACTTGGGGTAATTGTTCGGGCACTATTTTTTGCAAGACCATATAGTCTTTTTTAACATGTGCTTTTTCATACTAATGATTTTCAAATCCTTCCATTAGTTTGATCGTGTGGTTAAGGATAGAATGGCCGATTTTGATGAAAGAACTATGATCCAAGATATCATGAACATGTTCGAAAAACTGAAACTGGATGGATTATTAACCAGTTCAACAACAGACGATTGGTTACAAAATGTGGAAGAAATAGGACTGGAAGAGTAAGTATTCTAGTAAGATGATGCAATGTTTTCAGAACTTCACAATATAGTAACATTATTAAGGCATATAGTAATAATTGTATGCTTTGCAATTACAATGGTTAGTTTGTAACTATTATTTGTCTTTATAAAAGAAAATATAAGATAGGAAAGTTTAGGAGTTATTTTTCGCTTTCTTCGTGTGCTATTTAAAGTAAGATCATTCAGCCCAGTTGTCGTTTTTTTCATTTACGACCCAAACTGTCAATTTGAAAGCAATTTTGCCTTGCCACAAGTTGATTTTTCAAATAAGAAATATGTGTAAAATTTAAACCGTTAACAATGATAACAGTGACTTACATTTAACTGAAATACAAGGACTGTTTAGTATAAGAGATGCAAAATGATAGTAAGTTACTTGCAAGAATTTTTCTTAACGTTTTTAGAGAAATGGGCATCTTCTCACAAAATCCTTTTCTGCGTAAAATATTCTTGAGACGACACTATATCTTCTGTCCATGTATTTTAGGTTGATGGCTGTAGTAGAAATGATGGGAGAAGAAAATCTATTGGCAGACTTTAAAAAGTCACTTCTGGTGATAGTTGAAGTTCAAGAATATATCAAAATGATGTTGGGAAAACTGACAGGTTTGTTAACTTAGGACTCTGTCATATATCAAGAAACGCGTGTACACCTATTTAAACAGAATACAGCTTAGTTATTTCCGGTTGTTCAGCATGACGGATGGTCTCGGGAATGTCTTGTTAACTGCAGAACAGTTTTGACTGAAAATGTTCACGACCATTAATGCAGAAATGAATATCTTTTTTAGTGTTTTGTGATTGTTTTTCAGGCAATGAAAGCATACCGATAACAGATATCCTGCCTAGTGCGGAGGCTATGGCTAGCTACATTGAGGGGTTGACGAACAGTGAAACTGTATCGACCTTAACACTTGCATACATAAACCCTGCCAAGGTATTTACGTCTTTTTATAATGCATTCTTATGTACATATATCAACCTATATTGGATGTCTCGTTTTTAAGGTCAATGTTTCAAATGTTAAGAATTTAAACTATGATTAAAAGTTTATTTCTTAAGTGTATTATTTGTTTTCTTAGGACTTTAGTCAAGCCAAAATTGTAACCAAATTAGAGTTAGAAAGCATTAACACTTTTCTTTCTTATGCTGTTTCAGTTCATAACACTAATGTTCAGTAAAGACTGGAATGCTACTGTTTGCAATATGACGTTATTCCTGGAGACATTTGAATTCCCAGATGACGTAAATGTGACGTCACTTCAGCACCACCTCTGCACGGAATATGCATCTCAGAAACCATACCTAGATGACATCATGAAGGCGATAGATATGGAAAAATTAATTCAAAATGTTAGTTAGCCATATCTGTACTGTAAACTTTGTCAAAGTATTGAAAAACAACTAAAGTTTCGAGAACATGTCTAACATATGTACAACACAAGCTTTCAGAATACTTTAGAATCAAGCCAAAATAAGATGACATTTTTGTGGTTAATATAAGATCATATCGAACTCGGTAGGAAGATTTTGGTGTTCATTTTCATTTTGATATTCATTAACTTTACTTCAATGACTTAATGGAAATATTTCCTCTTCAGATTGAAAACGTTTTAATGAACGATACAGTCACGGCAAACCAAGAAACATGGACATATATGGCAAGCTTAGTAGAAAGCATTACAAGACATTTACTTGATCTTGAAAATGCAAATATAACTGGCTTTGATGAGTGGATGGAACCAGTCATGAAAACATTGGGCAATATGGCCGACAAAAAGTACGAGTTGATATAACACTGTCATATGTCCCTTTGTTTGTCTTTTTTGTGCAATTCAGTTGTTTTTCATTCTTCACATGTATCAAATTTTAAAGCTTTTAAAGGTTTAGTTGCAAAGTAATCTTTTCACACTGACTAATGTCACTACCGTAACTGTACGAATTGTGAGTCTTAAGTAATTATTCAGGAAGGAACTCCTTTCGTTTATCATTTGGCTTCTTTTAAGTCATGAGAATAGATCGACAGTACCATTTCAATATCTAAGCTTATGAAAGCAAATACATAGAAGCGTGCCCTTTACCGCACACTTCATGTTTGTCCATCCAATATGATTCTCAAATGACTGACTCCAAGTCTGCTTCTGATAACGACTTATTGCAAGTGCACCTTTGCTAGTATTCATTGATTTATTTGAAAGTCATTGCCGTAAGTAGCCGCTATTGTTACATTGTATAGCAAATTTGAAAGTAAAGAACATCAGTATTTTACAGTCATATGTTTTAGTTGATCATGTCATACCTTTTTGGCTCCATTCTTAGTACAACTTAGATTATAAAATGTTTTCATGTCTTTTTAGTTTTGAGGAGACTTGCGATCGTGTGATGCATTACGCCATGTCCACGGAAATGTACTCGGAATGGATGAAGCCATATCTGGATACATATCATTCATTTATTATGATATCCTACTCTGTAATGAACGTCCAGTTAGGTATGTATTTTATATCAGTGTATTGTATGTTACCCGTTCAGCAGAGTCCAGTTAAAATGTAACAAAAATGAATAGATTTAGTGCCACCCCTATTAATGCCAGCCATTATGGCTTTTGGCAAACTTTCTTTCTAAACACAGCCACCTTCCGAATTCTATCCTTTAATGCCTTTAGTCTGGGTCAGTGAAACATCTGCTTTGAAGTTAAATCGCTAATTTTATTGTATGTTTGATAGGTATTGATGAAGCTGTATGCCAGAGTGAACCTGAAAATATAACACAGGTTCTTAAACATCTAGAGGATCTTGGTGTATTCAAAGAACTAACTAAGGTAGACCATCACTTGTCGCATTTCTCATCTTTTTTTCTTCTACACATATATTATAGTTTCAGTTAATCAAGTGAGTCATTGTTAGAGAGACCAGTTTCTCCAACATATATTTTGTTACCATGACCTAACGACTGTGCCGGAAAATGTAGTTTTCTGTTAACACCATTTGCTGAAATAAAAGAGATTTTACTGTAGATGTAAAATCTAAGTTCCATTTTCGTGTACTGTGCTTTACACTTAGAACACGCTTTCTAATATTGTGTAAATCATATTGCAGCTTGAACAAGTATTGTCGCAAAAGGCAGAGACAGAGTTCACGTGCTCAAGTTATTCAAGTTATTACAATTTCTTTGAGAAGTTAAGTACAGCTCTAACAAAAGTGTTTGATGGATCTTCGAACATTGTGGAGTGCCTTGGGGATACCTTGGAAAAGTCAGGAGATTTGTTAAATGATATTTCAAGGTAGAATATAAACTGTTGATTTACAAGATTTTTACGCAAAGCCTTGTGTAAGCAACATGTATGAGAGTACGTTAAAGCCCTTTAGGTCATACATAAGGTATAGGTAATTTTTAACCAGGTTTTCCGAAGGAAAAATCCTGGTTATTAGATTGGGGTATGTCGGCGGGCGGGCGTAAACAATTTCTTCTGTGCGCAACTCCTCCTACAATTCTCAACGGTTTCACCAAACTTTCACAGAAGTATTGTCATGAAGTGCCCTGGCGCATATTGTCGGGGTTTTGTGTTTGGTCTTTTTGACAGAATTATGGCCCTTTGTTTTTTTCACATGCCCCCTAATTCTTCTGTGCGCAACTCCTCCTACATTTCTCAACGGTTTCACCAAACTTTCACAGAGTTTGTCATTAAGTGCCCTGGCGCTATATTCCGGGTTTTGTGTTTGGTCTTTTTGACAGAGTTATGGCCCTTTGTTTTTTTCACACATGATTCTTCTGTGCGCAACTCCTTCTACCTTCTCAAGGGATTTCACCAAACTTTCACAGAATTATTGTCACCAAGTGCCCTCGCATATTGTCGGGGTTTTGTGATTTGATCATTTTGACAGAATTAGGGCCTTTGTTTTTTCCCACATAATTAATATATATAGAGAAATCTCTTCTGTGTGCCTCCTACATTTCTCAAGGGATTTCACCAACTTTCACGACTATAATTGTGAACTAAAGAATTTTGAATATATAATGTTCTGCCCCTGGTCGTCCGTCCGTTAGCATTTTGTGTCTCCTTATTTAAGTATATAAAAAGGGAGAATACTCTGTTTTATAAAAGGGAGAATCTCTGTTATTACTGTCTATTTTGAATAGATTACCAGTCGTGTAACTTTGGGTATTCTGTACAGTAAGATGACAAAATTTCTCATGAAACCAGGGTTCAAACCCCACACAGGCAGTTTTTTTGTTTTGTTTTTTTTTTTTTTGTATTTTGCCTGAATTATGGCCCTTTGCTTTTTCCCACATATGTTTATATAGAAGAATACTGTCACGTGCCCACTTCCTCCTACTTTCTCAAGATATTAAACCAAACTCACACAATGTTGTCATCATGCCCACGCTATTGTCGGGTTTTGTGTTTTGATCATTTTGCCTGAATTATGGCCCTTTGCTGTTTTTCACATGTAATTATAGAGAAGACCTTTTTTCTTTTTCACTTATGTTTCTACTTATTTAAAAACAATTTGCCTCGGCCCAGACTGGAAGAACCTGGCTTTAATATATAATGCAGAGAATAAACAATTTCAATAGATGGATACAAAAGTTCGAAATCTATTACTTTTAAAATATGTGATAAAAGTTTCAGTACTTTTAGATAACATACAAACTCTTATAAACAAGATGTTTACAAACTTTTATGTTTTTGCAAATAAGTAGAAATAAAGTTTCATGACATAGTTATGTTTATAGATTGTTCAGTGCTGGGTCAGAGGCGCTTGAATTATTACAAAATAAGGATATTCAGAAACTGCTGAATTCTCTGATGGGATCAAACGATTCAGCAGCAACGATAGACACGATTCTTCAGCTTTACAATCAGCAAGAAAACGGTAAGGACAGTCTGTTTTCTTTTCTTTAAGTATGGCCAGTGTTTAGATGTAAATACAGATTTCCTAGTATTGTAGGCATGTACATAGATAGTAATAGTAGAACAATTGCTGCAATGTACCTAAGATTTCTGGATGTATTAATTCAGGTCAGACTTACAGATGGGAATTTAAGGCTGATGTGGTGCAAAGCTGAAGTTCAACTGGCACATTTGGGAACAAAATGCGAAGTTATCAAGTCGTTTAGATGTTACTTTTTGTGCCAATCGTTGTGTTAAGTAGTTTTCATGCGTGGTGTATTTCTAAACTTACTCTTTTTTGTATAACATGACTGTGTTTTTATATTGGACTGAAAGTGAAATAAGGATAATATGAGTTTGTATGTAGTTGTGTATACATGAAAATACTTTTGACATTTTCTGTTTACTTCAGCTGTGAAACAATTGCAGGGTAATCTTGAACAAAATCTGACAGATATATCAAGCTTCTTGCAGAAAACATTGTCAACTGGAATAGATTCAGTATTTTCATCTCTTAATATGACATTTTTGAAGAACGTAGTAAGTACAGTTACCTTAAAGTTGCGCCATAAACTTTTCTCATACCAAACTTAAATCTTCTGGCTATGTAACATGAAGCTTATTTCAAAAAGATTCATCGATCTCTTTAGCAACACAAAATTTATATCGTCTCGTTTATATTGGTGTGTAAACATTTCGACATTTAAGTGTAGCACTTTGATTGTAGAACAAACATTATTGACATCCGAAGACCAAAACTCTCTACGTTTATTTTTCCCCCGTTTTTATCAACAGGAAAATATGACAGCCGAGGAGCTGATAGAGAAATTATGTTCCTCAGGAAACCTGGAGGACCTTGACCCGAACCTTCAATCCACTTTATGTGGGGAAGACAAAGAGCTTGCGAAAGAAGTTGCTAACAGTCTTGTTAACTATGCCAAAACTCTACAAGAGGTGAGAATTAGTATATTTTAAGTGTTATCATTTATTTCTTGTAACAGTGTCTATTAGGGGAAGTTATTTCAGTGTATTCGTTTTATTTTTACGGGCTTCCGGTGAATTTTAATTCAGTTGATACCTCTATAAAACTGACTGTTATGATGCCTTACGCGAATATATGTCGTCACTCAATATTGGTTAGAATTTTATAAACTGTTCATGAGCAGTCGATACATGTACCCTTTCTACAACTATAATAGTCGTATGTTTTGTACTTCCATTTTTGATCATTTATAGCTATAAAATAACGAAAGAAGAATTTGTAAGCAGGGTAGTAATTGCAAACAAAATCTTATTACTTACTATGTTTGTTTCTCAATAAATATCTTCTGTTGTTTCAGCTTGAAACAATGGCTGAGTATGACACTACGGCATTCTGGGGAAAGGTCTCACAAGACATATCTGCTTTAGTCGGCAATATACAAGGTCTTTCTTCCCTGACTAGTATTGTGGATAGGTTGGGTAAAGTGGATATTTCAACACTGGCACAGGATAAGGAATTGCTGCGTACACTACAGGAATTACTGGTTGATAACGGTCCAGATGCACTTTTGAAAAAGTAAGATATAACTCACTCACATCTTGGTCTAACATACAGAAATCTATTTTTGATTGAGATCAATAATGCAAGAAAATATTCTTAAGTGAAATATCTCTGACATCTCAATTTTTATTTATGATACTATTCGCAAAACTTTAAAATACAAGTGAATATACGATGCAAAGATTTGTAAATTTCGATATTATCTGTTGGAATGTAACATTTAAAGCTTGCATATATTTGTCATTTCTCATTGTGATTTAGCTTGAATACGCTTCTGGACGACTTCAAAATTTTGGATGACAGTAATTTGACAAATGCTATCCTCGATGATGTAAGAATGCTTGCTGATGGTATCTTTGCATTTACTGCTCTTCGGGACATGTTTAATGCAGATGGTATGTAGTTTATATTTGAATGTTCAGACTTTCAGATGTTCAATCTTAATTTTTATTGGCAGTTTTGGATCTTTCGCTGTTAAATGTTTATTAAAATATCGGATTAAATCTGTCTGTGTTGTGATCCCTATTCTTTTGATTGACTACGCCTGGTTCACACTTCCAAAACATTAGTATTGCACTATATTCAATTTGACAGTTACTAGTATTAAGCTTTACGTGTATGAGATATACAACGTGAAACATTTTTAACACAATTTCTTTTAAAACAACGTGAAACACCATGTAAACAATTATATTCACTGACTGTGTTAACAAAGCCACACATCACGAATCTTATGTATTTATGAAGTAGTAACACTTTGTTTTCCAAAACTAATTTTAATTATCACGAGGATAACATATTATTTTCAGTTAAAGTAAAGGACCTTGTAAAGGATACGGCTTCTCTTCGGGAGTATATGATCAATGACATGTCATTACCAGCAGACGTTACAGATGCCATCCTTAATGGGAGTCTTAGCATAGGCATCGTATGTAAAACATAGTCAATCTCTGAGTCCTTAATGTTAAAATACCATTCGCCGTCGCCATTTAAAATATTTGCGAACATTAAAAACCCTATATACAGTCGCAAATATCAAAATTACAAAACAGTTAACCCTATATCTTTAAAACAATAAGTATTTCCCCCCCCCGCCGAAGGTGAAGGGGATATTAGAAATGGTCTCCGTCCGTCCATCTGTCCGTCCGTGCGTCCGTCCCAATTTTGTCCGGAGTATAACTCCAAAAGTACTTGAGCGATTTTCTTCAAACTTCATACACTGACAGAGCACATTGGGAGGAAGTGCAGTGTGTAAGAACAATAACTCTACCTTGCCTACTTTTAGAGTTATTCCCCTTTATTAGATTTACTTGAAAAACTTTGTCCAGTATTTAAATATTGTCTCTATTCTATGTAGAAGGCACACAAACTCTCAAAATACTCATTATTTACAGCTTTTGTCCGCGGCTGAAGAAGACATCACTGGCTGGATTTGTGATAGTTCAAAGCTTGAAGAGTTATTAGATATAAAGGCTGAATCAGATTTGGATGTAGAGCTTGTTAGTAAACAGTTCTGCAGTTTGGATTCAGATACTGTCACAGCTTTGGTGGATGAAATATTTCAGCAGTTGGATATTGGTCAGCTTATGGAAGACGTGAGTACATGAATTATTAAAACAGGTAGTTTCCCTTTATAACAGGGCATTGTGATAAAACTGATGTCAGTTAAATTTTTTGCTTCATGATGGTTGACATAACTACGGAATGAAACTATTTGTCGAATCATCATTATAATTGTACAGAGCTTATTGAAATATCTTACGGTGAAATAAAAATAATATGTAAGCTAAAATGACTTAAATACTTTTTTAATATTATTAAGTAAATATTTAACGAATCATCTGTTTTATTTAGCTCGTAGTAAATGGAATCAATGGAATACTACGAAAGTCCAACATTACTCTTGATGAAACTAAAGATGCTGTTACAAAACTCGTGAATTCCAACGACGACTTGAAAGAAATCACAAAAACATTTAACGACTTTGCAGAAACTATTCCGGATGCTTTTTCAAACCTCGCACAAGCCCAGACAGGTAAGCGAATTTTAAGATACAATCGGTTTTATTACGTCGCATAATACATGTACTTCATGATCATACTTATCTCGCACTACATCCTCCTTTGACTTTACATGGCAAAACATGTACAAGTATTAGCAGTAAGATTTCATAATAACATGCATATTTTATATATCACAGCGTGTTTCTTTCCATTGATTGTTCTTTTGCATGCTTCCACAGACATCTGAAAGATTTACATTCATTTGTACATTCATGTGTTGGCTCTTTGTTATACCTTTTGCTTTTATATTGTACGTTTTAAAGGCAACGCAGAATTTGGATCACTCTCAGCAATACTTTGCGGAAATGCTCTGCCAATGATCAATGACGAATTCAGCACCGGCACTTTTCTCGAAAAACAAGCGGATTTAAATGAAGAACAGAAACAAGAATTAAATGCGCTGCCTGGTAAGATGTTGACTATTATGAAAATTGATTACAAAAGGTACATGTTTGTTTCTCATGCCCTCGCATATAAGCGGATATTTGTGTCGAGTTGCACTCGCATGTGTCGTGCTTAACTGTGCAGCCAAGTCTTTAAAGAAATATAGAATAACCCATTAATCTTTGCAATTTCTTAAATGGCCATTCAATGGTACATGTGCGAAACAAAAGTTTTAATTTATGGCAAGCTTTTCTCCGACGTGATCCCTTGACGAAATATGAAAAATTGCAAATATGAAACATTAATGAATATATATTGCGTTTCTTTGGTTAATTTCCAAGAACTGACCTAGGCTTTGAAGCGAAGTTGGCATTTATTGTAAAGGCATCCATAAAAGGATTTAACATTGATTATTGCAATGTCTAATCTGCCGTTTGCAGAGCGAAAGGAATCCAGTGTACCCGGTTAATATGCTTGATAGAAAGGGTACATCTAAAGCCGCATGTAACATTTTAAGTTATGGAAACCAGAACTACAATTTGTAGAACTTTTGTATACATATTGGTTGGAATCATACTAAAGTGTGCCTCCTTCTAATCAGTATGCGGAGTTTGGTATCGGGTTTATGTGTCTGCCGTACCACAGTCACAACAAGTATTATCGTGTATAGAAGATTCCAATTTAGATTTTTAGCTCGACTTTTCTATGAAAAGGGGAGCTATCCTACTCGCCCCGGCGTCGGCGTCGGCGTTGGTGTCACACCTTGGTTAAGTTTTTCGTACCACCCCACTTTATTTCAAAACTATTAGAGGTATGGCTTTGAAACTTACCATACTTGTTTACCATCATACTCCATCTACAGACATGAGTCCAACTCTGTCAAGGTTTTTGACAGATTATGGCCCTTTTTGCTTAAAAGTGTATTGAGCTTGGTTAAGTTTTTCGTACCACCTCACTTTATTTCAAAACCATTGGAGGTATTGCTTTGAAACTAACCATACTTGTTTACCATCATGACCTACATCAACAGACAAGAGTACATAACTCTGTCAAGGTTTTGAACAGAATTATGCCCCTTTTTTACTTAGAAAATACATTGAATATGGGTAAAATCCACTTATTGCCTTAACCCTTTGAGATATTGCTTTGAAACTTTGAATGCTTGTTTACATCATTACCCCCATCTGTAGGCAAGAGAAGGTAACTCTGTCAGGGATTTGTTTTAAAAATTAAGGCCCTTTATCGACTTAGAATCTTGGTTAAGTTTTTCGTCCCAGTCCACTTTTTGACTAAACTGTTCGAGATATTACTTTGAAAGTTGGAATACTTGCTTACCATCATGATCCCAAAACATGGGCAGGAGAAGGTAATTCTGTCAAGGATTTTATATGAATTATGGCCCTTTTTGACTTAGAAACTCAGTTAAAATTTTCATTCTTGTCCACTTGTTGACTTAACCATTTGAGATGTTATTTTGAAAGTTGGAGTACTTATGTAATATCATGAGACCTATCTGTAAGCAAGAGAAGATAACTCTGTGAAAATCTTCTTTGTTTCTACTTAGAAATTCCTAGTTAAAGTTTTGTGTGCCCTTAACTGTCAAAGTTTTGTTTTATTGGCAAGCACTAAAACATTCGAGCGCGCTGTCCTACTGACAGCTCTTGTATTATCAGTATTCGTCAAGGAAAACCGTATTTTGGAATTAAGAAACAACGTTTCAGTTGCATAATATATTATATACTTTTATCAATTTAAAAAATCTTATAGTTATGTTTTGTTTACAGGTACAGCTTGCAAGGATATGTATCTCAAAATTTTAGAGGACAGAAATGGACCCATAATATGGTCATATTTGAAGCCTTTAATGAGAGGAAAACTTCTTTTCACACCCAATACACCTGAAGTTAGGACCATAATTACAAAGGTAGTAAAACGTTTTAACTACCAATACATATTTATGAAATGTCAGTTTATTTTAATACACTATTTTGTTTACAAAAGCCGGGTCGAAGATAGTTTACTAGCTACTAACCTAAATTTGAAATTCTTTCAATTGTTTTTTTTTTTTGACTCGTGCTTATATTGTTAGAATTCTTTAATACATTTTTGTGTTTATGTATTTGCTGTTTATTTCCTGATGTTAAGATGTAATTTGAGTTTCAATTTCTTCGAACAGATAAATGCAACATTTTCTTCACTTGAGGAGTTTATAGATCTGGCATATGATTGGGCAGAAGGCTCTGTTGCCCTTGGAGATCTAGCGGGCACGAAAGCAAAAGAATTGCAGGTTCGTTTAGTATCCTTATATTACCTGTACATGTTTACACAACAACGTGTTTGATTTAATGGTTGTTTTAGGGATCAATACAACAGAGCTTTATCAAGAGACCGCCCTTTGTCACTTGATATTCAACATAACTTGTAAGGTTTTAAAAATACTTATAATCATAATAATAATAATAAAAGCTTCATTTATCGAAGGTGACATATTTAGGCATATGAACACATATAATTTATTTTTGATATGACCTTCAAAGCTAAGAAACAAAAGAAAAAAGAAACACATTTACACATAAGGCATTTAAACATTCTGTTAATAAATGCATTCAAACATGTACATTCACTGACAGACACTCAAAGGACATGAATATAAATTATACAAAGTCCTATAAATTCATGTATGTTAAAGAAAAATGTAGATTAAGTTTTCTCACCTATGGGATACATATTTCCGCGCATTTACCCATGTGAGATAAACTTATCTCACATCGCTTATCTCACATCGCTGCCGGACTATTTTTACGTTAATTGTAGCAGACATAAAAATCGAAAAATGGCTGTAAAATTGTTATTTTTGAAATAAACATAGGGTTGTTGGTTTCTTTTCTTAGTTAGATCATTTTCATCCATCTATAGCAGTTTTAAAGTAAAATTCGAGAAAAAGTTGATTTTCATTTTTCACCCCATCCTGTATTTGCACTAATTTCTTCTTACTTGTGTGAAAATGCGATTTAAACGGGAGAAATCTACCATGTCCATTGAATTGGAAGGAACTCGGGTTGAGATACGTCCAAAAACTCGGCACGCCTCGTTTTTGGACGTATCTCAACCCTCGGTGGCCTTACCCACCGGGCTTTATCATTTACACAATAAGTAATGCTAATAATTTCCTTTAAACGTTTTAAGAGTTTTCATAGTACGTATATTTAAAGAAATGGCATTCCATATATTTTTGCTATAATCTTTAAATGATGTTGCCATGACTTGTATTTATAACGAGTTGTTATCTGTAAGATAAGATTCTTGTTTTATACTGATCTTGAGTGATATGATTTATTGTCAGAAAATGTTACAATATCTGCCATATATGATGGGGCTTTGCTATTAATAATTTTATAAATCAGGACAGATTAGTGGTATTTACATCGGTCTGAAAAACTCAGCCACCTTTATTCTTGGAATAGCTCTGCCGACGGTGATCTCTTTATACACATGCTCTCTTAGTACATTGGTCTTTCGGACGAGTTTGATTGTGATTTGATTTTGAATGGAAAATGTTATAGTATTTACATTTAGTTTCTATTTATAAAAGGACTTACTCAATAACAACGTGATAAAAAGTATGATGACTGAAGTAGCAGGGGTAGACATGAAAGATCTAGATGACATTCTATACACTCTTGAAGATACCGATATGGATATGATGGAAGGAATAAGCAAAGTAGCAAGGATGCTTAGAGACTACATATCTTGCTTGTTATTAGATAGATTTGAAGGTTATGACACAGAGCGTGAATTGGAAGTGGCAGCTAGTTCCTTAGCGGCAGACAATAGTCTTCTAGCAGGTTTGTATTTCATATTTTGTAGAGTAGAAGCCAGGATTTGAACATTTGCCGCGCCTTTACATTTTTTACTGTAAGGAAAGACGGCCATAGTAAATTCTAAAACTCGCATCCCTAAAATGGAATGCGAAAATAAGCAATAACCAAGTGATTACTTTACACAACACTGGATCTAACAGTATATTTATAATATACTGTAAAAACAAAAATAATATCAAACAGGGAATGCCACGTACCAAAAACGCAGCCTCCCCAAAACGAGAACAACTGTAACACTTATTGTATCCACCGAGATACTCTTTACGCCCACCAACTGCATAATAACGCTGAGTAGGGATAAACCTTTTGTCAGTGCAGAAACAAGGATTCGGACATGTGCCGTACGCCTAGCAATATCGGCCTTAATTCAAAATTTCTGATCTACAAGCTTATACTATTATTAATGTACAAAGTAAATGGTGACAGTGAAGACGTTGATCTAACAGCATGGACTTCGATTGTGCAGGTAGATCGCGATGTATACTTATTGCAAAGATAGAAATATGTACCTGCAACAGGGTAAACAAATAGCGCAAAATTTGCCATTGCGCATGTTTTTGAACGATACGAAGAGCATATCATTGGTCTTAAATTTCCTTATTAGATTGCTTTGTAAAGCGTATTGTAATTGAATATCTTAAATACAGGTATTGTTTTTGATATGTCGGATGGATTTATGAGGAAGAAAAGGCAAGTGAATACACAGATTCCGACGCATATACACTACAAAATAAGAATGGATATCGACAACGTAGCAGACACAGAAGCCATTAAGGCCAAACTGTGGAGACCGCAACCGTACGACCAGTTTTTCACCGAGCTGAGATATTTTAGAGGGTATCTACAGCTTCAGGATATGATCGATGAAGCCATCATCTCTTTGCACGTTGGTGACAATGTGTCATTACCGTCGACTACTACCAATCAGTTCCCTTTCCCATGCCATACAATAGATTTGTAAGTAGATAAGGCAAAACAGGTTGAGTGTAAATGAAGTTTAGCCACCTATTCTATTAAATATATAATGTATATAATTATAATTGTTTTGATTTTACCATTCATCTTCACGGCTTTTAAGCTGTCATTATCTACCCTAAATGACTTAAATAAACCTGTCGTACATGTACCTATTGTACTTTAATCCCTCCGTAGGTATGCAACTTTCAGGAATATTCTAATGCGGGACATGCCACTCAGGATCGAAGGGCGCGGATTCGATCCCCTACACAGCCATGTCCGTAGAGTCCTTAGACAAGACACAAATAATTCCACTAAGCAACTCTCTTCGAGGTTGATTCCATCTGGAATGGGTCTCGAGAGCGTTTAATCTAAGTTATAAGAACTGGTTTCGCAATCGAAAATAAATAAATTGGTATACATTAACAGTTTATACACTTGTAGGTTTGTGAATACGATTGCGGGATACCTGCTAAACGTATTGATGACACTGTCGTGGATGGCTGCTATATCTGTGGCCGTGTACAATTTCGTGTATGACCGTGAGCGAGGCCAGGAAGAGGTATATTTTATTCTTCATTTCTGATTTTGATAAACAGTAAACGGGTATTCAAATGTGTTTAATGCTAGATGATCGGTAATGGACTGCAATTTTATCTAGTTAAAGAAAAAGAATGTATAGGTAGAAGTATAGTCTTCAATAACAGAGGTAAAATTGTTTTGCATGAGCAAATTATGTAATGACTGGTTAATACAGGATAGATGAATAGGCTCAACAAAGACATTCATGAAAAAAGTCTAGTTTCAGAGCAGCTGGACATCTCTGTCTGCCCAGTTGTAATCTTTCAGTCGATTTTTAGTTTTCACTATATTATTCTCTTTTAGACACTCGCTGCCATGGGAATGAAAAGTGGCCTTAACTGGATGGCCTGGTTTTTCTCTACCATGTTTGTGATGGCCATTGTTGCTCTTATTGACGTTCTAATACTGCGCTATGGAAACATTTTTATCCATAGTAACATTGCGATAATTTATCTGTATTTCCTGGATTTCATTTTCTCTGTTATCATGATGAGGTACGTCCAGTTATTTAAATTCGCAATTTTCCTTATATTTATGTCTCTCCCGTTCAGAGGGAGGCATATTGTGTTTCCGCTTGCCGTCTGCCTGTGCACTTTACCTTGTCCGCTTTTCATCTCCCAAACCCCTTGTCGAATCAAACTATTACAATTAGGGGTCATATGGTCAAATGTCAAAGTCAAAGGGGCCTGGATGTTTAAAATATATCCGTTCTTCGTCTCCTTAATCCTATTTTGGATTTGCATCAGACTTTCACTGACGCGTCAATATGAAGTGTACTTGGTCATGGTCATTGGAAGATCACTAACAATTTTAGGGTCAAAGATCAATTTCACAATGACCTTTAATGAAAATACAGTTGCCTATCAGCAACTGAAAAACATCGATCTTATGATGATATAACTTGGTAGGGTTATTGTTGATAACTTGTGAATGACCCTTATTGAGTTTGAGGTCAGTGGGTCAATTGTCAAGGTCACTTGGGAGGGAGTCTGAGTCGGGGAAGACATACGTTTTACTCAATAACAAATTCTATTTAAATGTAAGCTTATCATTTAGCAGTATGTCGGAAGGAAAGTTCTGTTCTAATTATTTTTTGTTACTAGTACTATTTGTCCTTTAAAGAACTTCTCAAGACTCCGATCTCAGGAACTTTTCATCGAACTGTTTTAGTCGTTCAAAAGTTTTGGTTAACTGTACAGCTGGCAAATCACAAAAAGTAAAAATGATAGTGAATAATCTGTATTTAACAAAGTATGAATATCTGTCATATAATTTCATCAACTTATCAGTTTAGTTGATTACTTAATTATGCAGAAAACACCATGAATAGAAATTGTCATACTTAACAGTTTGTTTGTGACTTTAACATATCTGCATCAACTTTATATGTTCAATCAATGACTGTTGGAAACTTACCAAACGTTGTGTATTGTGTCATACCCTAATATATTAAGCATTAAGATATTTTGTACTTTTTATCATTGTATTTCAGCTATTTTGTCAGTGCGTTCTTCACACGAACATCTATGGCAATCTTAGCATGTATCATCGTTTATGTCATCACTTATCTCCCTTGGGTAGTACTGTTCACGCTTGAGGTTGAAATGGAGTTCTGGAGTAAAACATTAGCTGTAAGTCTCCTTATTTAATAGGCCAGACTAGCACTGTTGAAAAAAGCGCGGTTGATCTAGTTGTAAAATAGATGAAAATGATGAACCACCATTTACAATTACATGCTATTTTATTTATATCCATGTTATTAATGTTTATATGAAAAAGAACATTAAAATTATAATTTCAAATTTATGTGTTGGAAAGGACAAAACGTACTTATTATGATGAACCACTTTGTAGTCTTAAAACTATCATTCTATACGATATCAAAACAATCACCTGAAATCACAGTAAAATGTTCAAGATATACGGGAGTCATTCAAAAAGTTCAAGGAAAACTCTCACATGTGTTATATTAAACAACGGAGCTAAACTTAACTATGACTGTATATACATCGAGGTATATCCAATCTACCTCAATGGTTTTTTCCCATTATACATAAAGAAAAGCACGTTTTATGTTCGATATAGCAACGCCATATTGATGAGAGAAGGGCAGCTTCAAAGAATACTTCTTATTTTATCAGTTCAAAAACTAGCTCTGGGAATGCTACCACATGCTGGTATCATTTTAAGCAGTGATCTGCAAACCTTAAACGTTTTTCCCATTTATTTATCAATGAATGGAAATTATTTAGTCCGTTCTGCTTGCGTTTCCGTATCATTCATGTAGCAGGTAAACCACGTCTTTCAATTGCTGCACAGCCCGGTACACGTTTGTTTTCCGCGTCATATGTAGGGATTTGTAAACGTTTTGGACTTGACAGCACTAAATCTAATATGTACTTCGAGTATACTTTTAACCTTTTATTTAACTTTTTAAATAAAGTGTAAACTTTCCAGATATGTTTGCACTGTATCGATTTTCATCATTTTAAAATGATAATCACCTCCTTCTGATTGAATAAAGCGTGAAGGAAGACAATTATGTCATACAAAAATGACTGAAAGGATGTCGTATCATTGTGTACGAATTATACGGGGAAGTAGGGAGTTCTGTTGTCTTTCAAATCCAGAGGATTTTGAACAGTTACACCAATTAATAAATATGTCATGCTCACGACGACCTGACGTTGCTATAGCTACAATATTGTAGAACGTACATGTTTAGAATAAACGGCCAATCGATTCAAAATATTTTAATTTATTTACAGTCAAAATGTTGTACTCGTATATCGATTATGGATTAAAGATACGGCTATTTTCGCTCCTTTTGTGTAAGAAATACAGGTTTGAACTTTACTCAGCATATGAATAATGCAAGTACTACAATTTATAAAACAAATGAAAAATTGATTTTTTATGCAGTGTCTCGCATCGACGTCCGCATTCAGTTATGCGGCACAATACATTGCACGATATGAAGAACAGCAGATCGGATTGAACTGGGACAACATCCGGGATAATCCAATGAATAGCGATGAATTCAGTTTCTCTTGGTGCTGTATTATGATCCTTATTGATGGTGTTATATATTTCATACTGGGCTGGTATGTCAGGAACGTCAAGCCAGGTACATGTAATTGTTGTTTCTTACATAATGTTATAAAATCACTAGATGCAAAAAGTTGAAATGTCAACAAAAACATTTTTTTCACACGAATTCTTCTTTAGTTATATATTAGTATACCGAAATACAAATGCAAAATAGTCTTGTGTCGTGTTTAACTTATTAAGAAAAATACACTGAGAAACAACTACACCTAGGCGGCACATCAACTCTTTCAGGACGTTATATTTATAAGAACTAAGTATCGTTTTTATACTTATTACAAAAGAACTAACGTAACATTCGTCAAGGTTTTGTTTGATAGCTCATAAATCTGACAAACTCAAAATTTGCAGAGGTGTGAAACTATTTACAAGGATTTATATGAAACATGCTTTTATGTTTTGCTTGTGTAGTTGAATAACAATTACACAACCTGTTTGAACAGAAATTGTATAGTGATAATTATGAAAAACGCCACCATCATCAACAACAACAAAAACAATAATAATACTTCTGATACACACATGTATTACTACTACTACTACAGCTACTACTCACAGACTTTATCCTGATTCATTCTTTATATGTTTATAACATTATAGGCAAATTCGGAGTAGCCGAACCATGGTATTTCATCTTTGTGCCCTCTATGTGGTGTGGAAAATCGTCAGGAAAGGAAAGTCGCTACACCCCTCAGAATGATGGTAATGCCAGTTATTTTTGACATGATATGTTGGGATCTTGAGAAATTCTCTAAGCTTCCAGCTTGAATATTCTTACCTGAATTCTTTTAGACAGCACATAGTATGATAGCGTTTTTTTTAAAATTATGAACTTAACAATGGGCAGTTAAACAAACTTAGCATGTTTGACGACTAATTCCATACTATTGCTAATCGTCAAGGATACTTTCTCAAATGAAGACTTAATTACAATTCATTCCACACATGTAAGCTATAAATGAGATATCGCGTATACTGTTCAGTCATGTAAGGTACGAAATAAAACGATTTCAGAACATGATACATTATGTCAGTCGAAACAAGTCCTACGTTTTACACAAGTTGTCAAGAAGTATCACTTTGATAACGGATGTATTTATACGTAGAACCAAATTTTATCAAAAATATATTTGTTTCACACAATATTAATTGTGAGCATTTTCAGGAATATTTGCTGAAGAGTTAAGGTCAGATACACCAGTTGCCTTGTCCGCAAGAGGTCTCTCCAAGACATATTCAGATGGAACAGACGCAGTTAAAGATCTTAATTTAGATATTCGCTGTGGAAATGTAACTACTCTCCTGGGCCATAATGGAGCTGCCAAAACGACAACAATGTAAGTAATAATATAGTATGCCCTTTATCAAAAGAATGTTAAGGTTATTAGTGACAGTAGTATTTTCTGCAAATATAATTTGGCGGATTTTACTGAATGATGAGAACATGTGCAAGTATAAAAATATACCCCTTTACTGGATACATGTAAATAGGAAGACACACATACGTGTCGGGGGTTTTATATGTGTAAACTAAAATGTTGAGGTCAGTCTGTAGTTGTTATTTATCAGTTCAGATATAATTAATGCATTTCAATGAAACAAGATCATGGATACGTTACTTGACACATACTTTGAATGCAGATAAAATCTTAGTCTAATCTTGTTTGTAGTGCTTCTAAAGTTGTCAATGTAAAGATCTCTCTCAGTCGGCGAAGAACGTAGAACTTTTGTCCGGATAAAAATTACATACAAGTTTGACATATCCAACGCAATTAAACATTGTTGGTGAGGTACTTGTTCAAATGTCGTTACCAAGGATTGCCTCTTTGGTCGTGAGATCAATGTTCTGTTACGGAATGTGATCTAGATTTGCACTTTTTTATTTTTAGGAACATGTTGATTGGTATTTTGCAACCTACTAAAGGCGGTGTCAGAATTCTCAACCGACCATTGAAAGCAATGAAAGGTTGTATCGGTGTATGTTCACAGCACAACGCTCTGTACGATTAGTAAGTACTCATTTTAGTGTTCACGAGTGATATTAACTTGAAATTATATCGATATCAACTTTTTTTCTGTTTATTATATGTTTAACAATCTACTTTTGTTGAATTGGTGTCAATAAAAAG
>JAFMSR010001748.1:0-24968 GCA_022818135.1 Saxidomus purpurata
TGCTAAACACAACACGATTTCTGCAGTTATCTGATATGGATTTGCACTATTTTGTATCTCATTCTGAAACGGATCACTTTATAAGTTAAATTATAGTTATACACCATGCTATCTCTAAAAAGTAATGAATGATCTTCAAATCGCGAAGTAGATCTATAAAAGAATATTATTGTTTTTGGAAAGTGGAGTCACATTGTGAGGTTTTATCTATATAAATCACTTACCTGGACGTTGAAATCAGAGCCTTAAATCACGCCTTACATTTCAGATTTTCTTAAATTTCGCACGGGAACAAACAGACGGGACTTCAGTGGAAATTTCAGATACAAATTCGACAAGTAGTGAAAGAGATAGCTACAATAGCAGTCCACATAACTCAGCCTTTGCTAATCCCGACTACGGACACATTAACCCTTCGTTAAAAGGCGAGACATACAAAGAAAGGTCATCTGCAGCATATGATAGCCCCTACATACTTCCGCCAAAGAACACTTTCAGCGACGATGAGTCATACTCAACGAAAATGTGACGTCATAATTGTGGCGTACAAAGACCCCTGTAAACGAAAACATAATGCAACAGTTTAAATGCTCAGAAGAAATGTGTAAATATTATTTGTAAAAGACTGTATATCGATAGAACTGCTTTATATGTGTAGACAATGATTTTTACATGTTCATATTATATACTGTTGATCAGTATGTTTGAATTAAAAGGAATGTGTTCTGACCATGTTGTAAAGGTAAAATCCACTATGTGTTGATGGATATAGTGCGTCATTTAAACAATGCAAGTGTTTTGTGATATAATGCAATACTTGAAGCCTACAAAATGTTGATGTTTTGATTGTTTATCATTTTTGTGTGATATAAGCTGCTCACTCTTCCAAATACCTTTTGTCCCCATGTTAGGCTTACTACCTAAAATTGTTGTAAATATACCCTTACACCAGTAAGAGTTTTTAGCAGAGATTTGTGGGTTTTAGTGTACATGACTTACATAAACTTATTTAATGCAAATTATAATGCAATGTTTTTAGCCACCTGAGCACAAAGTTTTCATTGTGAGCTATTGTGACCAGTTGATGTCCGTCGTCAGTCGTCGTGCGTTGTCCCTCGTCAACAATTGCTGCAAACGACATCTCTTCCTTAATCACTAGGCTAATTTCAACCAAACTTTACAGGATTGTTCCTTAATGGGTCTTAGACCAAGAGTGCTCGAATGATTCCGCTCGGCTGAACATATTGACCGCCAGTCAGAAAACATTTAAATAACATCTCCTCCTTAACCACTGATCCTATTTCAACCAAACTTCACATGATCGCTGCTTGGATAATCCTCCACCAATATTACCCAGATGATGTTGCTAGCTGCACATAATGACGGCAAGAGCTTTAAATAGAAAGATCTTTAAATGACATCTTCTTTACCACTGGACTTTATCAACGAAACTTCACAGGATTGTTCCTGGGATGGTCCTCTGACAAAATTGCTAAAACGGTTTTGCTCTATTGCACAAAACAAGAGCTCAAAAAAGAAAAAAAAAACACACACATTTGAATGACATCTCCTTAACCATTGTGCCAATTACAACGTAAGGTATGTCACGATGCACAATTATCACTTTTATTTTCGAGAATTGTGCCGATCTAATTATGTATCGCAGATATTTCTGTTCACTCAGGTGAGCGATATAGGGCTATTATGACCCTCTTGTTTCAGTTCATGTTCTGTTAACATGTTCCTTTTGTGACACTCACAGAAATGCAATAAATATGTTAATGTTGTTATAAAATTGATAAGTTGTAAAGAATTTATGAGACACAGTGTAGAAAATGGTAGCAAGAAATGTGAAATTATTTTATACACACATTTACGACATCTTTAAGCTCAGAGAATATTCCAGATTTTCATGGAACATTTCAAATACTTCAATTTATTTTCTATTTTCAAATTTTGTAATAACCAGAGTCCTGTATAAAAAGTTTTTTGTATACTCATGCTTTGAAATCCAAGCTTTTGTGTTAGATATTACCAAGACATTTGCACTTGTTCTTACATTTGTTTACTACTTAATTGCATTATCTTGTTGCTTTTCTATTCAAGCGCATTATCTTGTTGTTTTTCTATTCAAGCGCATTATCTTATTTTCTATTAGATTATCTTGTTTTTTTTTCTCAAGCGAATTATGTT
The DNA here is from genome assembly GCA_022818135.1 of Saxidomus purpurata. Classification (NCBI taxonomy): domain Eukaryota; kingdom Metazoa; phylum Mollusca; class Bivalvia; order Venerida; family Veneridae; genus Saxidomus; species Saxidomus purpurata. The sequence continues at coordinate 2,194 of JAFMSR010001748.1, forward strand.
TTTGTACTCATGTGCATGTTTTATACAACATTTGTAATATATTAATAAAAAGGACATATATTTTAGTATATAAAGTTTTATGTTATGATCTGTGCGCAGTGTCTTTAAGTTGCTGCACGTTACTTTCATCACTACAATAGCTTCCAGCAAGTTAGTTTGACGGAGTCCCAACGTTCTAAGTGTACAATCTGATTTACCTCAGCATAAGTCCTTTATTGAAACATTATTATTACACAAAACTTTATATTATCATTTCTTGTTGGTTTTGGTATTATTTAACTGTGTTTACATTGCTATTCCAGCTATGTCTGATAAAACGATTTCATTTAATTTGTCCAAAAAGGCTCGTTTGAAATTTTCATAGAAATATTCGCTGAACTTCTCAGCTAGGAGGTCTTTTTTAGTATAAGAGAAAGATGAAATAATTTCTAAACAACTGTGATATTATCTTGTATAACATTCATTATTCATTCTTGATCATTCTTAGTTAGTTTTTTTAATGAATAACACAATTTCTAATTAACCAACCTGATATCAGGTTAAGTGTAACATTTACATCTTACTGGTTTAATATTAAGTTCCCCGTGTTAAATAAGTGATGAGCTATATTGAGTTGACTTATAGAAAAGATTTCAAAATTTCCTAAGAACTTTTTCAGCTGAACTTAGTGCGCTCTCTGACCAACTATCACCCTCACCAAAAGTAAATAAGCCTGACGATATAAATATGTCCTCTTTCAGAGCAGGTTGCATCAGCGTGGCCTGTACATTTTCCCATATATATCCTGGTCTCGTAACGTGCCAAGCTGCACCATATGGATAATTGTCCCATAAAGCTACCGCACCATCAATTGGATCTGGAATGTCATCTACAGAAATGTTGTAGATTTTAGATAAAAACCTTTGGGCATATGTAACTACCTTTCCACTTACACAATTAGAGCCCGACACTGTGCATTTCCTGTACGCCTTGCCAAGGAACTGTAGCTCTCGCCAAAACTTTACATCCTCCATGTCTGTATACACAGCAAGAAGGATGGATTTGTTTGAGTCACGTGAAGTTCCAAAATCGTACGTCTGTCGATTAGGAAGATCTGATAAAGTATGCCTGGTTTGTAAGTTGATGTTTCGCCACCATGGCCTATCGTACGCAAGAAAGACTTTGACTGCCGGAGCATCTTTCGAGGAATTTTCAAGAATCTCTGCAACATGTGTCTGCTTCAATCTGTCGTATTCTATTTGTTTTAGTGCCATCTTTGGTAACGCCATGACAACTTTATTTGCACATACCGACACCTTGGATTTACCCTGCAAGACAGTACAATGTGCCTGAGAACATAAGGTGCGAAAAGGTTTTACTCATAAAAATATATCAGCACGATGCTGAACCGCAACAGCGCAGTGTTGCATGTAGCGCGTTCGTCTTAGGACAAGATGATCCCGAGTTCGATCCCCACACGCATCATGCAGTGGTAATCTCTCTCTCTCTCTCTTTTTCTCTCGTTCTCTCTCTCCTCTGTCTCCCTTCTTCAGAAAGGCTCCAGAGCTATTTATAAAGATAAAGAGCAATTAATGTAGATTGTAAGAACTTGTTTCGCAATTAACAGCAAATAAATAGGTATATATTATAAAATATAAGTCAGCAATGGTAACGCCACAAAACAGTTTCGACAATATTCTTTGTTATCTAACGACAAACCTTTGTGACAATTTTTACAGGTATTGCCAGGTTTCTTGATATTGGGCTTGCTAAATGTTGTGATATAACTATCGCCAGATTTCTTGTTACTAATCTTGCCAAATTACTTGATATAGATATTGCAAGTTTCATTGACGGAAGTTAATTTACTTGCATTTATGAAAATATCCTTACAAAATCTGAGTCTGATGTAATGTCGTTTAATGTTACAGTTTTCTGAAATTCCAAATGAAAAACACCTTCCTTGCCTTTAGCGATCTTCTGCAGACGGTGATTGTTCTTCAGACGGTGTCTGCAAAATGAAAGGTAAATTCCCATCTGTAGAAGTAATCAGTTAATGCAATTATTTTTGCAGACCGGTCGCATTTTCTTTTACATTCAGAAAGATTTTAATATGCAGCAATTTTGGGCGACAATTTAATGTTTTTAAAACGTAGTCAAATAAGCACATCTTAACTTAATACAAATAAGCGAAAAGTTATTTGGTATAAAATAAGCTGAACTGTTTAGTGTTACGATACGATAAGTTCACAAAATAAAAAAACCAGGCCCCGTTCTAATAAAGGTTTCTTGTGCACAATCTCATGCTCAGAACGAAATCATGCTCAAGTACAATGAAGCCAATCCAAGTTATACATATTTACTAATTCAGGTTTAATATAAATATATATAAACTCAAGAAGAGATTTTTTGGTTATTGTTGTGGAGCCCGACTTTGTTAAACAATATAACTTGAATTCATTGCTCATTTGTGATAGTTTTATCATCAAATCAAAATTAGCGGATACCTTGTAGACGAGCTAATAAATTCCTCTATCAACTTCTGTGGAATCTGACCCATTCCTTCCTTGACAGTTTTGACTCCCAGAAATGGGCTAGATCTATCTGGATTTCGCGCGGGTATTATCATTGAAGCTGCTATATCGTCATAGTAAGAATAAAACCCAAGCATATCCCGAAACATTGAGTATGCTTCACTACTTAAGCCAATTGTGGTGTATGCAAGCTTTGCGCTTAAAAAGAGAATAGAATAAAACATGAAAATGCGTACGGCACAAGTTCGGTCTGATACAGTGAGAGCTTTACTTTTAATTTTGGAAATATCGTTTGAAATATATTGGCCAACAACTTACATTAAAAAAGAAACTGATAAGGAAAAAATCACACAAGTTAGGTGTTGAAAAAGACGACGCCACTGCAGTAACTGCAGTATGAAACTTGAAAACTAATATAAAAAGTTTGAATGTCACTGTGCCATCTGAATTATGAAACTTGGAAAGTAATAGTTAAAGGATAAACAACAATGGGCTGCCTGCGTTGTGAAATTTGAAAAGTGACAGGAGAAGCGTGAATATGCAGTACGAAACTCGGTTAGGAAATGGGATAACGTAAATGTCACTGTGCTAGTGAGTAGCAGATATATGGAGGGGGTATCCGCCACAACTCTATGAATCAGTATGAAATGCTTATTCGTAAAAGTTGTTCATTTGTCTTATTTGCAATATCTTACACGAATGCTTAGAGGCTACACGTATATGTAGAGTTTTACCAGAAATAACATACGTGTAAGATGTAGTAAACAAGACAAATGAACGTGCAAGGTTTATGAATAAGCAAGTCATATAGATGCACAGAGTTTATGCAGATATTCCCTGTAATATCCTCCCAAAGTCTATGCTTCTTTATGACAATTCTAATACATCTTTATGACTTGCTAATATATGAACGTTGCAGGCTCATCTTTTTTGTTTACTACACGTTGCATACATTTAGCAGGCTATGTTACTTCAGTGCTACTTTCATTTATTTTTAATTACTTCTTAGAATGTCTGAGATGTAATAAGTATTAGATATATCTTACATTTAATCGTCTTGCTGTGTACCGTATTTTGAAATACGGTCATTCTTCCGACAAATGAGCATGCAACGTTTATGAATAAGCATGTCATATAGATGCAAAGAATTTTCACAAATGCAATTGAGCTATCTGCATTGTGAAACAAGTACTGCAACGAGAAGTTCAAAAAAGGCATATCCTAAAACTGGGCGCAATTATAAATACATGTATCAAAGTTTAAGTTTTAGCTCGACATTGCAGTAATAAGCGGTGAAAATATCGAAATAAAATCTGCTGTAGTTAAACTCGCGTTTAAAGTTGTTTTACAAAATTTGGATGGATAGCGTTTATAAATTATCGTTATATTGGCACTTTGTGAACAAATGAGTTATTTTTCGAATGCGTTTATTTCTGATTGTACGTACATTTAGCCCATTTCAAACGTTTTGAAGCATAGTTTTCTAGTTGTAGGGTTAGCCCCTTTAACTTGTAGTGCAACTTCGAGGAAAATAGAAAATGCTGTTGCATGCCCAATTTTCATTACAAAACTCAATAACCAATTCGGAAAAACTTAATGCCTCGAAGATCGGCAGGAAAAGTGTAAATTTGCAGCTCTTATTTCTGCATTTAGCTGCTCTTGGTTTATTTTTTTGCAACTGACGCAGGTAGAGCAAAGAACAATAATTATTTAAAAGGCAATTCTTTGTGACAAGCTTCATATTAACATATGTTTAGGCCAATGTGATGTTGTTTAAAGGTGAAACACCCATAACTGAGGAAAATACCTTTGTTGGTATAAATACATGTTGTCTTTTGTCTTTAAATACAAGACAAAAGTTTCATTATAGTCATCATTGTCTGTCTTGTAATCTGTACCATTCAAAAACACCGACCTAAAAGAGATAAAAATAAACACTTACATCTTCAGACAAAAGTTACAAGTACATTTCAATTCTTAGAAAGTTAATTATACTGTCAATTAACTTGAAAACATTTAATTAAATTTTCTGTTTTGAAGTAATGCACCATGACACACTGCAACACAGCAAAATATTGGTAACAGGAAATTTGCTTTGAAATTTCAACTGAAGAAAAACATACGTTTGCGTATTATGAAATTATGTGTTCCAAAAAACGTTCTTAATTTGATTTTCTTTTTTCTGATTTAAAATTACCGTGGCCGTTTTTTGTCAAAAAATACAAATCATGATGCAAGACGGTCCAATATTAAATGGTCGCTAACAGAATCGGTTTTCAAAAAAAATTCCAAAAGCCAAAGCCAACATCTTGAACCGCCAAAAAAATTAGTCTTTTTTTCGAAAACACTCCCTGCTCTGACCTTCAAATCGTCTCTGAGGAAAATGGCCCACTGATCAAACATCCAGTAGTTCCTGATATCTCCATCACAAACAACGGAGTAGAAAATCTTCTTCACAACTCGAACCATACATATCTCCAGGTCCTTATGTAATCATTTTTAAGTATAGAAGGAACTATCTTCTCTTCTAGCCTCTATTTACTCGCTTACTTCAAGCACTATACCCGAATGTATCACCAATATATAAGAAAGGGAGCAAGTACAACCCTGAGAACTACCGTCCTATCTCCCTAACGTGTATTTGCTGTAAACTACACCAGTCACATTATGCAACACTGGGAAATCAACAGCATCTTGTACCCATTTCAATATGGCTTCCGTAAAGGTCGGTCCTGTGAGACACAGCTCATAGAATTCATGGACGACATATCTTCAACTCTTGCAAAGGGTAAACAGACGTTCTTCTCATGGATTTCTCAAAGGTATTCGAAAAAGTATCCCACAGTCTTCTCCTCAATAAGCTGAAACTTAACGGCATCCAAAGACGCACTAACCGTGGGATTAGAGCTTCGTTGAGCGGTCTCTCTCAGTAGTCCTTGAAAGGGAACCTTCTGACACAGTGAAGGTGAAATCTGGCGTTCCACAAGGCTCGGTGCTTAGGCCAAGCCTCTTCTTCTATGACATCCCACACCGTCTTGATGCCACAAAACACCTCTTCTAGGATGATACCATCGCCTACCATACTATAGCCAACAACTCTGACTGAGAAAAACCCCCAGAAAGACTTTGACCAACTTGTACAATGGGAAAAGAAGTTGAAAATGGCCTTCCATCCAGACAAGTGCCAAGAAATATGCATCTCCCGGAAGAAGAAACCAATCAACTATGATTATTGCCTTCATAAGCAGTCACACCACCATGTTAGATCGGCCAAGTATCTTGGAGTTACCATCGACCAACCCCTGAACTCGGGGCACGTATCAGCAACATTACAAATAAGGCCAAAATAAACTTAAACTTTGTTAAAAGACATTTGAACATCGCCTCATCACCAATAAAAGAAACAGCATACATGTACAAATCACTTGCCCGACCCACTGTGGAATATGCCAGCTCTGTTGGGATCTGTATGAAAAAGATGATATCTATAAACTGAAAAAGGTATAACGTCGAGGTGCACGCTTTGTCAAACACAGGTATCAGAACAGATACACGTGTCAAATGGTTGGCTTATTTTGCACAAAAGAACACGTGGGTTTGTTTGCGATACTGTTTGTGAGCAGTTGACCTAGCCATGAAAAGAGAATAATCAATAAACAATTATCTTAGGTAGTCTTAAACACTTGATCGGTCCATGGTATCCGAAACACTCCGGATCAACAGCCCTTCTTAGTGCTATCATACAGTCCTTCTTAAGGCATACTTGGTCAAAAACACATTTTGGTCGAATTGACCGTCTTGATTCACTTAACTCGCTTAAAAATAACATTCTTTTGTACATTGGAGGATGGTTAAAATTGTGAGCATTCAATTTGTTAAACATATTGAATGATATAGAAAAATAAAGAACATACAAAATAAACACTGAGTATATTGAATTGATAGTAGTCTATTAAATAACAGGCGCTGGTCTAGTTCTACAAGTATTGTATAAACTATTTTTCAAACTCAGTTTGTTATAAAACGTTTGTTTATAAAGTTATATGTATTATGTTGAAGAAAGAACATCCATTGATATAATAGCTCATCACCTCATTACGTACATGAACAAAACTGTACTACCTGAGCGCAACGCAACTTACAGTATTAACTTCAACTCAGAATACTTAGCTTTTTGTACCAGCTTGTAAAGAAGACATGAAATACTTTGCGACATTTTGAAATACAAGATATCTTTAAAAGAAATCTGAGTTACCATCGGAGGTGAAAGTCGTCTGCTACTTTTTCATTGGGCTGCAAATTGTACGGTCCATTTTTGATAGCATCAGTTCTTTTGAAATGTTTTCCTCTGATGTACATGAGTGTGTCTTCGCCCAAGCCCATTCCCAATTTGAAATCCGCCACCGTAAGACCTAGAGCATGGGTCGTTGCATTTATCAGAGGGTGAACTGAAATAAGTAAACACAAACAAGTAACTACAGACTGTTTTCTCTTAGGATGGGGCGTACGTTTCAACAGTTCGGTTATTTACAGGCTGACGGTTTACTTAACTTTTCCTCGGATTCCCAGACAAAAGGATACATGTACTGTAATGCTGACAATGTATTATAGTAACTGTAAAGTAAACGAAGTCATGATATTGATCAACCATTCCTTCAAGAGTTAACTGATCAGTCACTGAGAGTGATAACTGATATTTTGTTATTTGAAAATATCTTGTCCTGTTCTTTTGATAAATATTTAACTTCATTATTATAACGTGTATTAAAGACATACGCGCTGGAATAAACCGCATTGCACCTAGCTCAACGTTGATGTCCGGAATATCACGAAAACGAACTGTATGCATCCGGCCACCGACTCTATCCGAGTACTCGTAAACATTTACCGACAAGTTCCGGTGGCGGAGTCTCCAAGCGATGTACGATCCGCCAATACCAGCACCGATTATGGCAATATCGTCACATTTTTGTTCTGTAAAAAGTGCAGATTAAAAGTGCAGATTAAAAATTATATTGACCTATAAAGTAGCCAGACTTACGGCCAAGTAAGCTACTTTTAAAAAGCACAATAAAAGCATGTGAAACATGTAAGATTTAAATTAACTTATTTTTTGTTTTCCAAAAAAACCACAAAAAACTATTAAAAGCACATTAAAAAAACTAAACCATTAACATAAGTTATAATTTTTGACGGGATTGCAACATTTTCATTTTACTGAAATCTTTGTAATATTTTGTTTTATATAAATCAATTCTTTTCTTGCATACAAGATCCTTTACCAGTGCTGGAGAATCTCTTCTTGCATACCAGATGGGGATATCTGCAGTTTTTACCAGTGCTTGAAAATCTCATCTTACACCCCCCGTGTAAGACGACTTACGTGAATTACTTATGACGTAACGTTATAAACAATGTGACGTCACTTTCCGAAAACATAGCATCTAAAGAGCGTTTGTTTTTATATTAAAATGCATCATTTCGATAAGTTTGTTTTTAAATATCTATTTCAAAGTGCAAGACGGTATGCAAGAAACAGTTTCTTCCATGAGATACTTGGTTCAGATCGAAATATCAGTCACTTCGGGTAATTGTTTCGTGGGAACTCGGCAGAGCCTCGTTCCCGCTAAAACAGTTACCATCAGTGACGGATATTTCGATCTGAACCTCGTGCTCATATAAGAAACTAATAATCTTACACCCCCTGGTGTAAGACGACTTAATGACGACAGAACGAACTACTTTTGTGAATGAATGTATAAATTTATACATAACTACAAGACAATAGCCCATAAATGTAAGTCATTAGTTTTATTTTATTTCTAGACATACACACTAGGTCAATCACATCATAGATCTCATTGGTCGCCGTGATTGACCTACGTTTTGGCAACCAATCCAATTCACTCTTTGGCTAAAACTGGCTGGAAATTGCAGTCAGGTAAATCTTTCCTATTTTGGACGCAGAAAAGCACTTTTGATAAATTATAGACATGGTGGGAGACATGCCGAGGTCTCATCCACAAATACAAGATAATATAATTGCTCTTATCGACGAACCTTTATAAAATTTGCTTCAAATCAAATCAAATCAAAATATTTTATATCTGCTACTATTAGTAGAATATGGTATGCAAGAAAAATAATGTAGCACTGGCTCCCGGATAACTGTTTTGGTGGTAACTCGACAGAGCCTCGTAACCGCTAAAACAGTTACCCTCGGGCCAAATATTCCAATCTGCACGTGCAACCAGTGAAAGATTATTATAGTCTTAAATCTTAGAACTATGACGGTCAATTTAATAAATAAATATATGGTTTAGTATATTTAGATTTAATATGTAATAAATCTTTAATAACTATAATCCCTTTGATACAGGTTTTCCTTGAAAGCAATAAAATATGTAAAGTACTTAACATGAAAACAAAACTTGTCCAAACATGATCTCAGGTATAATGAATATAGAAGGGCATCGAATGATATTTTAGTTTTTAAAACAATTTCATAACAGCAACAACAACAATAATGATAATGATAATATTAATAAATCACTTATTATATTCTTTTACGATCGTTTTAGCAATAGTTGACATCTATCAGTAATGAATATATAGAGGATAATTGTTGGTTTTGGCGTAATATCACGTTATGAGTTCACGAGTGAAATTAACGTGATATTACATCGATTCCAACAGTGTTTCTGTTTATTTTATTGTCAAAATTCTACTTTTGTTGAGTTGGTTCCAATAAAATTTTATAAATCGCGGGAAACATCATCAAAACGCATAGCACAAATGACGTCATTTTAACGACGTCATCGTCGTATGATCTCCAGTATAAATTACGTTCGGTATACTTTTAGACGTTAATCTATTTTAGTTAAATATTTTGAAAAACAGTGAAAATAAAAATGGTAACCGTGGAGTGTCACTTTTATTTCACTGAGAAAACTCTATAATTTACTGGAAAACATAAAATAAATACAACAGTTTTTGTAGTGGGAAGCTAGACCAATAAAGCGCTGTGTAGTGACCGTGTGTTCAACAAGCTTTTTACCTTGTGTCTGAAACTCTTGGCTCCCATTATTTTCAGCATCATACCTTGTTAGATACACTGAAAAATAAAATTAAATGAAAGAAAGTAACCACAAATGCTCTGAGGGTACTGTATATAGAAAATTAGGCGTTTTGGAAAAAATATGGCATCGGGGAACCTGACATTGTTACACGTGTATCAAAGACGATCGGCGCTAAATTAATATGATATTCAGCATTGTCTCAATGCACATGTATTAGAGGATGACGAATTCTGAATTGTACTTACCCTGCAACGAGTTTTATCATTTGAATTTGTCGCCGTAGTTACTACTTTTTTAAGAATCTTGGTAAAAATCACTCCTAATCCAAACGCTGGAAATTTTGGCCATGATAGTGAAACTGAAATGTTTTAACTGTTTTCTCAGGTCTTATAATTAATAGAAAGTAGGCACATAAATGTCCATATGAGACGAAGGCTTATTCGTAGCTTTCAGTTTGTTATAAGTTAGATATATAATATTATAAGAACTAGATGAGATTGAATTAACAAGTTAAAGGTCCATCACTAACACCAAATCGAATTTTCTTTTTAATCTAGAATTGTAACAGGGAAATACAGTTTGAAACTGGCTTCTAAAACTTTACAATAGCCGTGGAGTATTTCCCTGTTTGAGATACTGCTGCAGAAAAACGAGTGAATGTTTGTGTATTTCCTTAGATTGACCTGGGTGGTCTTTTTGTCCTACTTTCACTTTATTAAATTTTGTTAACAGTCAGACATATACTTTGCACAGCATTGGAAGTAAAGATCTTCAATTATAATTCAAAATAGGCATGCTTATTTATGTACAACCTATTTACAGCCTCTCTCTGGGAAATTTCTGGAAAATTACAAAGGTATTTGAAAACGGGAAAAGCTACTTTCGTTTTTGAAAGGGCAAAAATATAATATATTTATTCTTTTGTTAAACTCAAATTTTCAACACAATATGGTCACATTCAATGCAGATTGTCATATTTTTCCTTCTGAGAAGACGCCCGTTACGATTCCAGATTTAAAAGAAACTTCGAATTGGTGTTAGTAATGGACCTTTAAATAAAACGGGTCTTTTTGTTTATGATAAAAATTTTGTATGACGGACGGGCAAGAGTAAGTCTTTTTAGTCGCCCCAACTGTTAAATGCAGTGATAATATGTATAAAAGGTCACTATAAAATTTACATACTGACACGTATTTTATCATTATAAACGTATTAGAAAATTCCACACAATTTGTACCTCCCGAAGCAATAAATTTACACTAACTACAAAATGAATTACCGCCCAGAAAAGTAGCTGTAACCGCCGAAACTAGTAATATACCCGTGACTATGACGATCGTTCTTTGTCGTACGTTGTCATGGTGACCATCCACAGAAGTCTTATACTCTAAATCCATTTAGAACTTTTACACAATAATCTTTCCACAAAAGTAAAACAAATTAAATATGAAGTTTTAACTATCTTGATTTGTGTTGTGTACTTAAAGGATATAAATAAGACACATACCTAAGATGTAATGTCCTGTGTCTTCTATCATACGCACTTTACTTTAGTTGTTTACTTTTTGATATGACCTTAATTTAATTCTACAGGTTAACTTTAAAGATCCCTCAACGATATTTTCTAAAGATGCTCATAAACACAGAAGAACATGTTTATGTAGCAAATTCAGCACTGCTTGTGTCTTAGAGACAAGAACAGCATTGAATTGATGCACTGGTTTATCAGTTGTGCTAATTATTTAACTGAACGTCAAATGCAAACAGAGCCGGGGAGGATTCATTGAAAACGTGTTCATCATGTTATATGACACCAGACTGACTTCTGTAGCCCCATGCACGTGATAGGTTACTTAGCTAGGCGTAATAAAAGTGACATCTGATAAGTACATTTATTTATAGAATAATATATGGCGGAGCAGAGCCTTTGAGTGATAATCGCTCGGGTAATGGAATAATTGCTAGAGGGCGATTATAACTCAAAGGCCCTGCTCAGCCATTTCTTTTTCTGTATAATACATGTGTTTCCCATTTGTCATTTATTCCACTAGAATCTAACTGACTTGCCCTAATCTTAGCTTACAAGTGAGTTATCAATAAAAGCCATGCTCATTCAAATTGAATATGACATGCAGTAAGATATGTGTTCTTGGCTATATATCAATATATATTATGTCTTTTTGTTTCAACTGTTGTAAATCGACCTGACTTGGCACTTAATAAAGCAGAAACATACACCTTGGAAGACGGAATTCAAATAGGTCTATAAACAATGGATCTTTATCCTTCTTATTCATCAAAATCCTATTTACGTCGCTCTTTGTTTTCATCGCTGCAGATTTATGAAGTTGTGCGTTTCTTATTCGGCTACATGGCGATTCACTACGCGCTTTCTGACTATTTTATCATCTAAAACAATCATTCTGTTAGCTAAAGTATCTAGTGAACGTTCGGCGTCAGCCATGTTTTTTTCGTTAAATGACGTCACGTTTGCACGTGCACGTTTTCCTAGGGCAGTTATGCGATAATAGCCCTGCGCGTGCAGGGCCAAAAGCTAATAATACTTCAGAAAGACGGATAAAACATTTGTTCTATATACAAAAGTGTTACTATATATATAGTAACATATGTATTATAATTATTCACGATTCGGAGCCCGGTTAGCTCAATCGGTAGAGCACGAGACTTATAATCTCAAGGTAGCGGGTTCGATTACCAGGGCTGACTAACTAAAATTACAAACGTTTTTTCGGATGAGATAAAAACAAGGTCCCATGTATGGGTGCTATACACCTGGCATGTTTAAAGAATCAGGGATGTCTCTGGAATTGGGGCTCTTTCTGTATCTCACACTATCCTTCAATAAACCTAAAATAACTAAAACTCTTATGGGGGCGTTGGTCACGTAGGAAACCGGTACCAACGATAAAACCCTATATATGATATGATATGATTAGCTGCATTTGTGGTATGGTCGATAATTAAAAAAAAAAAATGTTTTTAGGTTTTCGGGTCGGTCCTTCCTATGAATGCGTTACAATGCCAATTAAATGTGACGAGTATGATGTAAGATCGTACCAATTTACGGACAAATATGACAATTTTTAGATTTTTTTCAACTACAGGTAGATATTACTAGACTAGCATTCTTCATTTTAATTAGCGTAGGCACGACTTTTAAGATAAAATATATGATGTTCTTACCAGAAACAACACAGGAAAACGCAATAAGAATGAAGCAGACGATGCTCAGATCCATCATTGTTGGTTTTCGGACAATAATATTCTGTTTTATTTATATGTTAAACTCCTTTAAAGTATATTAGACCACGAGCGTTTGACACGTTCGTAATAAGGCAGTCTGCTGTAACAGGCTTTATTTTACCTTCCCAGCTGCAACATCACGAGGGAAGTTTCAAAAGTTTTAGTTCACCAAAAGTTTGCTAAAGGCGAACTCAGTTGCATATCATCGCCTAGCATCAAGGAATTTTCTCTGCTTTTTACCAAATTTAGTTTACTCTGATATTTGTTCTCACTGAAATCAGAAAGATCTGGTTTCTAAAAACAAAAGGTTGCATAATATATCGCGAAACAAACTAGAAGTTTTTTTCCTAGGATAGTACAAACCAACTTTATGTACTAAGTTACTGTGTTATAACAAAAAGTATTTACACGTTTTTAAGCGATTTGGCGGCCGTAATCATTTCACCATGTTTAAAGCTAGTGATGTCATTTGCTATGTTCAGCCATGTGTCAATGTGTAAAGTGGTTACAATTAAATCCGGTACTTTTGCAAAACCTTTCGTAGGTTTTGTTCTGTCTGCATTTTTGATCGATGTTGCAGTAAGGTAGAGACTCGAATTCTTGTAAAAAGCACCATCTGGCCTATGCATGTTTAAAAAACAGTAAGTAAAATATGTCCATGTGTTTAGCTCTACAAGTCTGAGTGTTCGGGATCGTGACTGTGCGATGCCAATTACTAAATGTCAATGCCATTACTTTTTCTCTAATACATCCGAGCTGGATGTTCCCCGTTTCTGTATTCATTGTTTCTAGGATACTCTGCATGCTGCCAGGTGTCATTGTTTAAAGTTCAAACTCAGTCATGAGCTGTCTATGACTTCATCAAGTCTTTACAGTGGGACCGTAGATTACACTCATTGTAATTCAGTTCGTCATTATTTAAGTAGCTTCTTCGTGAACAAGAACTGGAACTGTCAAGTTTCTGTCGTTAAATCATTTAGTTTTAGCTCGATCGTGAACGGGTCACTTTATACGTAACCTGACATGAATTGAAATGAATGCAGCGCCGAAGCACACACTGAAGATCCACACTATCAAGAAAGTTGTCGAAAATTTCAAAAACTGCTTCGAGAACCAAGATACATTGACAATATTGTTTCCCTATTGTCAGTATTGAGTTTTGACGAATATAACATACGATGGGGAATATCCGCCAAAAAGCTATGCATGTATATGACGTGCTCATTCATAAACGTTGCACGTTCATTTATCTTGTTTACATTGTACTCTTACACGTAGTATGCATAAAGTTTTGGCAGATATTACATATTCCCCTACATATTTAATGTCCGCCAAAACTGTATATCATATGGCAATTCTAATGTATCTATATGACTTGCTTATGTATGAACGTTGTCTTGCATACATTTAGTATGTATACTTTTTTACTTCAGTGTTAGTTAGTACTTTCATCATTTACTTTCATCCTCAAATAAAAAATTAGATATATCTTGCATGTAATCTACTGCTTGTGTATCTTATTAGTCTTTCGACTTTAAGACAAATGAGCATGCAAAGTTTATGATTAAGCATGTCATATAGATGCATAAAGTTTTGATGGATATTTTCCACCATAGACTTTCAGTGTTTCATTTTGATATAAATTATGGAAACACACATTTGTTAGAATATGAAAAAAAAATGTCTTTGCAGTTGCTTCGATAGCGAATATTGTGAATTTTACAGAAACATGCAATATTCTAATTAATGTTTCGTTAGAGCTACTACATAAAGCAAAGGAGCATGTACATTTTGCCTGAATGTAGAATTTAATTGATATATTGTGAATGTATATTGTACTAATTATTCTGTATAAAAAACATCAAATTGTATATGAAATGTCTATCAAAAAGTTGTAAAATATTATTTTAAAGGTGAAAACAGTGCTTACGTCAGATTAATTTGCAATATACTAATTAAACTGTGCATTGAATAATACTTGCAATTTCACATTTTCATGTTTGATCTATTGTATTCGTCAATGGTTTACTCCCTGATACAACGAAGAGTAATTACTTTCATATAGGTGACGGGCGTTTGTCCCAATTTACTCCGGACGGTAACGGCAAAACATTCATACAAAAATCAGCATCAGCATTTATTTCCGAAAATGCTGACAGTTGCATGTTATAGCCTAGTGGTCACAAAGTTTAATCTGAACTTTGGACGAACACCACAACGACCAATGAAAATGAATATATGGTATTTATTGTGAATCATGTTGATGCTATTTAAAATTTTGCATGTCTATCGACCTGGGCAAAGTCAGAAAAGATATTACATACACATACGTTATAATAAAATCAATTGCACAAGTTCATTCTGCATTTGCCACATGCACAAGTCATAATAAGTTTGATAATGCTCTGCACTGCTCTTTATTTTACTCAACATCCTTTGAACAATGAATACATTTTTCCAAATTGATCTTGGGAATAACCACATGAATCCGTCAAGCTAGTCTAAGCTAATTCACCATATTTGGGTTGTCAATGGTAGTTCAAATATTAAATTTTCGTTAATTGAAGTACCTTTTTAGAATTAGTTTCGAATGAAACATGAAACATGGTATTAAGTTGGTGCTCTGTCAAAAGAACTCGTTTATCAGCTTGTGGATTAGGTATTTTCTTTACATTTCTTCTTTTTTATTTTGTTATCATGTGTTTCTGGAAATTGAAATACTACATCGCGCACTTTTAACTGTGGGCTGCCAATGTGCTTGCATAAAGCAATTTTAGTCTTTACTGAAACGTTTAACATATAGCACCAAGACAACATTATCAATATATGTATGTCAAAACAGACATTGGTACTTCAATATTCGTCACAGGGATTGTCTTAAACGCCTTTAGAAAGTGTATGGCGTTTAACGATTCACAATTCTAGAGATAGTCTAGGATCAGACATGTGAAATAAACATTAAGTATATTTTAAATGCAACAAAATATACAAGACGAACCCCGCCGAATGCTATAGCGTTTTTCGTTTTCAATGCCGAATCATAGTCTATACTAGTAACTTATTTTTACTATAGACTATGATTCGGCATTGATAAACACATACGATGTTAAATTATCGCTTTAGCATTCAAAGGGGCAGTCTTGTAAATTTTGTGCTTAAGTATTAATGTTTATAAAGAACAGACCTGTAAATTGTGGTTTGGGAATATAAAGGACAGACCTGTAAATGATCAGTTTCGAATTGTTAAGGACAGACATGTAAGTGATGTAGTTTGGAATTATAAAGGACATACGTGTTAATTGTTCTGTTTGGAATGCTAGCAAGTGTCCCCTTTATTTCGAATGACTGACTGGTGCTTTATCAAATCCCTAGTATGGTAATGGTTTTTGTTTTTGTTGCTTGACATCGGTATATAATCTCATTTTGAATCAATTGAATTACAAAATGGATAAAGGTTTAATTATGTCTATAAAGCATGATATTCTTTGCACTTCCGATGCAATTATCATGTTCATAACAACTACAACAACAACAATATATATTGCCTAATAACTGAATTCTTGAATACTTTAGAAAACATATTCAGTAAGCTATAAAATTTTCTTTTCTAAACCGTATTTTATACTGTTTTATAGTATGTAACATAACAAAGTTGCCCATGGCAACATGTGTCATATGATGCCAGAATATGGCACTGTTCCAAAACGACAGAATGCTCTTTTTAAGATCTCTTTGAGTTGAATCTGAGTTGAAAATCAAAAAATAGAGTTTTGCAGGTAAACATAGTTTGAATCATATTAGGTCACATGTAGCTAGTCGAGGTCACATAGAGCATTTAAGGACAACGAAAGCAGGGTTGACTAACTTACTCTTCTGAAGTTATTCAGTATCAATCTAAAACAATTGCTGTACAGTAAGTAAACGTGATTTCTGCAAATTATTTTCAGAAGATATGCATCATATTTGACTGTGATTGTATTAATCATTTTGATTGTTTCATTTCAGTCTTACTCTAATATTCTTATGGACAAAAATCAAATTGTGACCAGTTACAACACATTCAAAAAATAAATAGTGTTCTGTGATTTACTATATATGTACAATGACGAATTTACGACGTTGGATAAATTCAACAGTTTATACTGTGTGTGCATTTTTGTCAGTTACGGCAATTAACACTGGATTGTCTGAAGTAACTTCGAGGTCATTATCTGCCCCATTGACGAATATGGTTTCGTTTGAAAGCAAAATTTATGTGGGTGGTACAAACCACATATATGTGCTGGACGAAAATTTAACTATCATTCAGGAAACACGTACTTGTAAATTTTCAACACAAGTTTGTAAGACAAGTAAAAACTTTAATAAGATATTACTAACGTACAGAAAACACGGCCTGATAATTTGCGGCACAGGGAATAACGGAACATGTGAGGTGAGAAATATATCCAATATAAGCGAAATCATTTCAAAAAGTTCACAGTCACTGCATTCGGGGAAATATTTGAAGGTTTCAACCGATGTTAACAGGCCAGCACATGGAGTGATAACTCAAAATGGGGAGCTAACACTTGCTGTCACCTTTGGTAAGGGCTTAGAACAAATTAAGAGGGGAAGCGATCCTTTAACCTACATGTATATGTATGCAGTCTGCACAAGAAAATTACCTAGTTTTTATCACAGTAACAGACTTTTAGATGAGAAAAAGACGCTTCTTCTTAAGATTCAACAGCATTCAATAAATGATTATGTGATTTACTATAAAAGCAGCTTTCAGAGTAATTGGATGACATATTTTGTTACAAATCAGAAAAGTGTTGTCGGAGCAAAACCCTACTTTCAAAATTAGTGAGAATCTGTCAAAACGACACGGGGTATAATTCATACACAGATATTGCTATTCAGTGTACACACGATGGCGTGCAGTACAACTTAATTCAAGATGCTATTCTCCTAGACCGTTTAGAATCAACTACGTCTAGCAAGGTTTTTGTCGGCGCATTTACACGTGGTAATGATCCGGGGAATACAATGAATGATACGGTTGTGTGTATGACCGAGTTACAGTTGCTAAATGACGCGATTATGGCTACAAAGAAAGATTTTGCAACTTCATGCGAAGACCCAGATAGCGCTACAAGGTATCTACCATCACATAAAAAGATGTATCAATAAAAAGGTAAATAAAATATGATTTATCTATTTTTTATAAAGTTGTGCATCGTTTCTGAGAGAGAATCCGACCAAATACTTTAGAGTCTGCTTTTTATTCTATTTCATATACAGTCATTTAAATGTCTTTTCAAGGAACTTGTCGAATCAAACAAATGATTGGTTTTGGTATGTTGTTTATAAGCTGGCAAAGACTCTTATCATGTATAGTTACCACAATAGGGATTAACTCGATATAATTTCTCAGCGTTATTTATTGATGATTACAGCTATTGCGTCAATCGACCTTCCATGATTTTATCTTTATTTTTCTCAACTGATTGAAGATTTACTTCAATTAAATTAATTGAATTGATTGTGTAGATACTTTGATAGCGCATTGATCGATGTTTTGTTGGAGATCATTGACCAAGTAAAGCTGACCTTAATCTATCAGGGTTAATACCGTGGGCTTAAGTTTCTTGAGCAAGTATCTTTACTTGAAATAAAGGAAAAGGGGCTCTAATAAGATGATACAAACATTCAGACATTCTTATGTTGCATTGTAATTTTCTGAAATTTCCTAAATTTTAATCTGTGTTATCCTGCTGTTATTCACAATAATTCCATTGAGTTCTGACATAAATGACCATCTCCAGTTACTGGATTGCAGACGAAAAACGTGCTATTATGACCTTTGTTACAAATAACTGAGATTCAACATACCTTCAGGATTATAGAGAACAGGAAAACAGGTGTGAAAATATATATCCGATATATAGAAACGTGATTGGCAAAACACCCTATATAATGGAATCAAGTTTTAAAGTATCACAAAAAGATGGTGTTGTTACAACACTACATGGTACCGTATACAACGGAAACCACCTTGTTCTTTTATTGGGAACATCCACTGGCAAGTTTATTCAGGTTAGTATGAATATTATAATACGAGGAATGTTCAAATATTAATGCATCTAAGCACATAAAAATGTATCCTTGATAGATTTCAATGAAAATTTTATTTTGTCCGCTCGAAGTATTCACCTCCAACAGATATGCAAAGTATTCTTATCCAATCCTTGAAGGCATTTTCATAGTCTTTTCTAGGTATACTTTGAAGACAGTGGAATATTGCAGAACTGATGTGTTCGCGATGGACACATTTTCGACCAGAAAGGTGTTTTTCGAGCCTTGGGAACAAAAAGAAGTCACACGGGGCAAGGTCAGGCGAATACGGAGGGTGAGGGAGCACAACAATCTTTTCCTGCTTCAGAAGGTCTTGAACAATAGACGCCTTGTGCGATGATGCATTGTCATGTAGCAAAGCAATCTGACATTGGCCAAAGCAGTTGCAGGTCTTCGATTTTTGAAATATTTCTTCAGTTTTCGAAGAACTATAGTGTTGTTAAACTTCGCATTTACAGAATTGCCTTTTGGTACAACAACCTGAATGGCAGAACCCTGATATGTGAAGGATATGACATACATTACCTTCTTGACACTCATGGTCCGCTTTGCAATGCATGGTCTTTTGACAGACTTGGCTGCCCATATTTTGTTCTGAATCTTTCGTTTGGACTAAAAAAGGTGAACCCATGTCGCGTCACCAGTGACGACATTTGCGAAAGACCGTGCATTGTAATTTGGAAACTGTTTAAGCAACATTTTCGCGCATTTAACGCGTGCCTTTTCTTCTCACCTGTCAACAGATGGGGAATCCATCTAGCACAGATCTTTCTCATTTTCAAATTACGTTTCAGAATTGCATGAGCTGCTTCTAATGAGATGCAAACCATACCAGCTATTTGCCTAGCGGTGTATCTTGCATCAGTAGCAACTATTTCTTTCACTCTAGCAACCATCTTGGCAGACGTTGCTGTTTTCGGCCGACGGCCATATGGTACATATTCTGTTGAAACTAACCCACATTTGAATTTCTTAAACCAACGAATAACTGTCGAAAAAGACATTCATTATGCCCATACACAAACTCTGCCAAGAATACAGCGATTCTTAATATAGGACTGTAATTCAACGGCGTACGCTGACCTTCCAACAATTTTTGTATTAGTATACACAAGTTGGTAATGTTTAGCGAGCGATAGAAACAGCTAAAGTGAACGGATTTTAATGAGTGTGGTATCAATGTAAAGCTAACATGTTTATCTACCAAATAATCTTGATTCCCTCCTGATTTTCGCATTATTGAGCGAGATAACGTTCTAGATTCATTCATATTTGAACAATCCTCGTATAAAATGCTTCACTATTGTAATTAATACACTAACCAACACTTTGATACTTGTAATAATTAACAAGGAAACTGTAAGGGAAAACTCGATAGTTGCTGGATTGATGTGGCTAATGGAATTTAAATTACAAAAACAACAGTGGCTGAGTGCATAAAGAAGGCGTAGATTGCGCTGTCGTAAACGGTCTGCACTGGCGTAACTAATCCTATTCGTACAACGGGATTTTAAGCCGAGTGCATAAAGCGAGCGTACGCCCGGGTTACGACTGTTTTAACTATTGTACCACATATTTCTTGTGCATAATCATTGTATTTCTTGTTTAAATGCATGATTTTTTTATATGGAACTTAACACTTCTTAAATTTAAAATGAATTCCTTTGAAATAGTTGCAACATGTAACTAAAATCATTAGCTCTTCTTTAAAATCATTCACAGTTCGAAATAAAATAATTACTAGTATTTAAATAGTCGTATAAAGAAAGAATCTGCTGAATATGTTACAACGTTTTATAGCTGAACTAAAGCATAGATTGCGTCTAGCCAAGAAGAATTACATAAGCGAAGTTGACAAAAGAAGGTACCTATACGGATTTCGCTTTTATTTTATTCTCATTAGAGGGTGTATGGGAGAGGGTATTTAGAAATTACAGTTCGGCAGTTGCTTGGTTAGGCAGTCGGTCCGTCTGTTTGTTTCACAAAATACTGTGTAAACTGTACTTGAGGATCGAACTTCTTCAAATGTTTTCTTTAGAACAAACAAATTACATGTTAGTACATGTAATCAGTACGACCTGTAGTTGTTAAAGGTCTTTCCGTTTATAGATTGATTTATATGTCTCTAGAATTAGCCGTTGTACCCGGTGTCCATAACCCTGAACTGATCTTTACATGTCTGAACATCGTCTCGATCAGGTGAAGCTTTTTCTTTACCCTTTAAGGCTTTCATGAAAGACGGAACGGAAACGACGGGCAAACAGATGGACACCCATGACAAAACCCTATGTCTCCTTCAGACTATTACACCACACATATTGCCTTTACTGATATTTGACATGATAATGTATATAAAAATTCAAATACGCTATAGTTACGCCTACTCCATAGCAGTCGTGACTTTCGTGCTAGATTTACTACTTGACTTACGCTACGTCTCGTTTATGCACTCGGATTAAATTTTGCGACCGTTATCTACGCTCTAGATAAGCTTGGACGTAGGCCTACGACCGATTTATGCACTCGGCCACTGGCTCGCAAATGCAATATTCAAGTAATGCAAACACATGTAAAGTAAGAACCACTTGGTTTTCGTTGCAGATTATAAAGGATTTAATCTGTTTTCAAACTGTGTAATAGAAATAATGATTAAAAGGGAATAGTTTGCAGACATCGATAAGTTTAAGACATATGTTTTACCAAAATGCAGTTTTGATAATTAAAGTCTTTACACCAGTGATATTAGACTGTTATTCCTAAGAGTTGTGCATCTCAAAGATTTTCTCAAGTTTATTTCATAAAAAACTTTTTGGCCCTTTTAAACGGAACTAGATTTAGCGGTATGAAAATGAAAATAAACTTCTTTTCTTTTCATAACTCATCGTAGATTCTCAAAACTTCTTATTTCTGTGTATTTTATACATGTACATATCTTTTGCAGAACGACGCAATGAAAATATAACTCTTACAATGATTTAACTAGTGCGGTACAGAAGGCTCACGTGTTTTAATTCAAATGAACTCATTTAATTTTAAATCCTGTTACACCTTTTGTATACATTTGGAGGTTGTTACAGATATATATTTCTATACATAATTTTTTTTATTCCTTTCCGTATTGCAACCATAATTAATGACAGACATTAATATTTGTACACAGTGTAATCTAAGCGACAATACACAAAATGTATCTTTGATAATAAAAAATTATCCAACAATGAAAATTTAAGCTTTTCAAAACTTATACTTATACTTTTTTTATCAAATATGTTGTCATAGCAGCCATCATAGGTAGCATAGCAACCGTCATAACATTCTCGTATGTGTAATACATTGCAGCGTTTTTTCCGGAGGAAAATATTCTATGCTGTGTATTCAGCACTCAATACCCTTTCATTTATAGCTTGTTTGACACTAAATGTGTGTTACCATTGTTTAAACTTAATGATGGTCTAATACAACGATTAGCATGATAAAGATACATCTAAAGATTGGTAAAGATGGTTGTTAAAAGTGCAAATATCTTTACACATGACACATACTGTAAATATTCGAGCTTGTACACATTTAGTTTTTTTTATTGCTGTTGATTCTTTTTTCTCAAGGAATGATGTGTAGTAATCAACTTCAAAATGTGTTACTATGGTAACTAAGATTGGTGATTCTTTATATTTCTGACATTTCTTTAAGCGTTTTTCTTCTTCAAAAAGTTATGAGGACAGTATGATATACTCGGACATATTTCAGTAAGGGCTTGAATTCAGGGAACTTACAAACTAAACAATGACATACAACAAGT
>JAFMSR010001749.1:0-24974 GCA_022818135.1 Saxidomus purpurata
TTCCATTGTTGACCTGGTTTAAACAAAAAGACACGTGTGTTTGTTTGTTATTCTGTTTGTGAGCAGTTGACCTAGCCATGAAAAGAAAATAGTCCCTTAACAAAAGACTTAGATAGGCTTTAAAAATTGTTCAAAAAATCTGGAACAGTCCATGGACTGAAACTTTAAAAGCTAAAAGTTTAAAACTCTACAAATGTTTTCATCTTTCTTATCATTTTTTCGAAAAAATGTAAACCTGTACATTTTTAAAAGTATTTTCAATCTCTCAGCAATAAAAGTAAATGAAAACTAGAGCTCATGATTACACAAACTATGTCAATAGATAGGTCAATAAATGTAATAAAATCTTTTCAAATGTTTTAAAAAGCAACACATGTCTCCACTCTGTCCGCATCCCTCCTTCAGAAAAAATCTCACTTTGGCAGCACCGCCCTAAAAATTTAATTCACTGGAATAAGAAGCCCGAAAGGGATCCGTAATTATAATATGCACAACTAAACTACCAACTGAGGGGGGTTCAAGCTTGATAAAAAAATCCAACGAGGGATCTGGAGATGAAGAGCAGACAAAATAGTCTATCTACAAGCCCTGTGAACTTGACTTTTGATCATATGACGCAACTTACAATAAGCACAAAAACTTCACATCGATACTTCCTGATATGTCTGATAAAAATCCAACTAATTTTGGGTATTGGAGATGGAAAGCGAGCACGAGTTTCAAGTTTTAAGCCACTGTCACTTTGACCTTAAACCGGAAGACCCATAATTATAATATGTACAACTATACATAGTACAAAATTAATGCTTCAGACGAAGATTGATACAAATGCATCAAACTTGTTTAGAAAATGAAGAGCAGACAATATTTTAAATTTTCAACCCCATTTTACATTGACCGTTGACCATATCACCCCTAAATGATACTTTGCAAAACTAGAAATCATGAGATGCTTCTCACAAAATTGGATGAAAATCAAACTATAACTTTTGTTGAGGAGCAGACAAGATTTTCTATCTACAGATCCCTGTAAACATGCACATCTACACTTCATGCTCATGCTTTTCACCAAGTTTGATGAACAACAATAAGTTTTGAGATGAAAATGAGACAAACTTTAAATTTATCTATCTTTAAGTCCTTGCGAAATAGACTTTTTGACCCAATTTTATAAAACAATAAATTATGTATAACAAGATTTCACCACTATGTTATCAAACAAGAGTGATTTTAAATGCAGGGCAGACAAGACGTTCACTTTTCAGGCCCCTGTGACCATGACCTTCCATTAAATGATCTTAAATTATAACATCAAACTTCATAATGATGCTTTCCTTAAAATTCTAATGAAAATCCAACAAAGGATTTATGAAATGAAGAGCGGACAAGACTTTCAACCGTCAGGCCACAGTGACCTTGACCTTAGAAGTAAAACTACTCTTCCTACTATAGCTTCAAACCAAGTTTGATGAAATCCAACGGGGGTTTCGGAGATGAACAGTTGTCAATATTTTCAAATTTCAGGCTTCTGTGACCTTGACCTTTAACAATATTATCCCAAATTACAATATGCACAACAGGACATCATACTAATGCATCCCACCAAGTTTGATTAAAATCCAACTACGAATTCTAGAGATGAAGGTATTGTGGATACACACACAAACTGACAGACAAACAGACTGCCGGCATGGAAGAAAATAATATGTCTCCCGTCTAGGGGGAATCATACTATGATATGTACAAATGCATGCACCAAAACATGTACACAATATGTGTTCTGTGCTTATCTTAGTCTGAGCAGCATGTTTCTTAATAAGCTAAAACAATTGAATAATTTAAATATATAACAATACGTCAGGATATCTTACCGGTACGTTGGCTGTAGTGTTTCAAATTCTTTATTGTCAGATAAAAAGTAATTCTCTGTATTATTATTGAGTGTACACGGTACACCTGCAACTGTTATATGTTCAATGATCGATATATTATTTCCGAAATCAGTTCCAAAGATTGTCAGAGGAGTGCCTCCTTGGACGGGACCATCTTTTGGAATAACCTGTGGGTGAATTACAACAAAATTGTATTGATTCCAGTAAACATTTTTAAGAATAATATTTAGACATACAATTTGAAATTGTGTTTGTTTTTACAAATTTTAAAAGAACAGGATTAAATTAGGAAGAAATCTAATTCAACAGTTGGGATAGCATTCTTTCAAATATTTTTAATAATTTTTTCCAATACAGTATGTTTTAATAATATGTCAGTCTTATAGTGTTTGATACATATATCTTTGATCTCAAGCTACTACTTATATTGCTTATAAGATGTGAAAAATTATTCCTACTTTTGTAATTCAATAAATACCATTGATGGCCTTTGTCGTATGTGATAATGTACAAAGGGACTGAAAAAACAATGTTGATCAGCTACATTTAAAAACTGAATTGTTTGCACTCAATTAGTTTTACCTTTGTGATGCTAGGTGCTAGACATTTTGTCAACCCGCAATTGTTATCTCTTTGCATACATTGATTATTCTCACACCATTCACACTTGTAGCGTGTTTTATTCAATTTTTGACAGTGACTGCAGCTGGAAGCCAACTCTGTACAATTGTACACTGTAACTGAAGAAATCAACATACTTCAATAACAGATGCTAGTTTGAAATGATCGGTATTCTTTACGTAAGATTTTTCCATTTTAAATACCTTCTTCCCAAAACCCCCCCCCGCCCCTATTCCCCCCCCCCCCCCCCCCCCCCCCCTTAAAATTGCGCATCGTATATTGATATGTTATAAATCAATTTGGTTAAAATTGAATAGCGGTATTTTATGATTATAACATGTTCTTGGTGTGAACACCTGGATATGTATCCTGTTTTGACATACATTGCAAACAAGGTACATATGCAGACCCAGTTGTAATGTGAAAATCAAATATTGGATTCTTTGACAATGTAGAATACTGTTTTCAAATTAACAGTAGTAGAAGTGGTTGCAGATAAGTACAGCAAAACAGCTTCGCTATCCCAATTTTTTTTTTAATTATTATTAAGTCGCATATATGAAATAACATTTTCTCTTACATATTACCGTCATATTATTCGTTAGACGGGTGAAATATATACATATATATATATATATATATATATATATATATATATATATATATATATATATATATATTCTTCTTGAAAAATACATTTATTTTTAAATGTACATTAAGCCCATTGTACACAATTTGCCAAATATTCATGCATATCGGATGGTCATTTCCGGTGATTTTGCCCATGCCGGAAAACCCGGTCTGGCACCCCTCCTTTGCCAGACGACTCTCGTGAATTACTTATGACGTAACGTTATAAACATTGTGACGTCAATTTCCCAAACACAACGTCGGAAAATCGTTTTTTTTTCATGATAATTCATCATTTTGATAAGTTTGCGTTTAGAAATCCACTTTAAAGTGCAAGACGGTATGCAAGAAAAAGTTTCCATCATGAGACACTTGGCTCAGATGGAAATATACGTTACCTCGGAAACAGTTACCCTCGGTGACGGATATTTCGATCTGAACCTCTTGCTCATGACAGAAACTATTAATCTGTTATTTGTAGGGTATATCTCTTTTAACCTACCAACATTAAGAAAAGCGTCATTTACTTCAGCAAGCTGGTCGCCTTTTATTCCGTACTTTACAACTATTCTGTAAGCTTCCTCCAATACGTTTTTTGTCTTCTTTATCTGATAAATATCAAGTGCTATCATACATCATAAAAGGTATGCTGTTTTAGATATCATTTTCTTTATCTGCTGTTCATTGAAATATATTTCAAATATCAAACATGATAAAATCGAGCACATTTGTAAATAAATACTGTACTAAAGGTTTGCAATTCGTAAAATTAGATGTGCAAATACTCACGTTTATGGGACAGGATACAGAATTTGCATTAACTTCTGCTTCAATTTCAACATCTGTTGACAATATGATACATTTGTAGAAAATATATTGAACCTGTAACGAAAACTATTCAAAATATAAACAAGAACATCGGAAACACCGACGGGTGCTCCTCGGCGCATTTGTTTTTCCGAATGGCTGGCACAAAGTTTTGTTCTTGCTGATATAAAGTAAAGCGTTTAAGCTTAGGACAAACCAAAATTGAGTAAGATATGATTTTGGGTCCTTGACACTTCCCCTCGATGCCTGCATTTGTTGTGTGAAATTGCTATTAGTTCTAATGAATACGAAGAGCGTTCCAAACATTCTAGGAAAACTATCATTCATTATCAAGAATTACCCGCATTTTACAAATTGGACACAGGATCAGATTTGCAATATATGCACACCTTCAGCAGTTTTAATCAGAGCGACAAAAATGTGCCCAAAAGTCTGACGTCATAGAAAATGTTTCGTCATTTTTTAATGTCTTTGAGTCCATCTAGCACTTATCAAGCCAATCATTTACAATCGTGCACGTCGAAATAATATTTATAAGTGCAAATATCGACGATATTGCAAGATATTCATGGATAATAGCTGAACTCTTTCTCCCTATTTCAAGCAAAGTAATAAGTAACCTGACGTTGCTATAGAAACGATAATTTCAAAATGAGTTGGACAACCTGTCAGAAAATACTCATATACAGTCAACTAATCCGTTTCTGTTTTCAGTTGTTTTTTTCAAAAACACACGTACTATTTCAAATGATATAACAATTTACCTGGAATTTTTTTAACGTGCGTCGGAGTCTGGACAAGATACTAAGAATTAATAAAGGGTTGGGATGGTTAAATAAGACAAAGTGAATTTAGCTTTTTTTGAGTTATACAAACATAATTAAAAACAAAAAGGTCAAGATAACCCTTAAACACTCACCTGAGAACATATACAACATAGACTGGGTCTGAATCATTAACACGGAGTAAAAATTGTTTAATATGGGGTTCATCAAGTCAAAATTTATTGCCATTTTTCGTAATGATTGGGAACAGAGTAAGACCTATGGTGTGTAAACAGGGCTATTTGAGCCCACGTGGCCAATTTGCAGACCAAATCTAGAGCTCATCAAGTCATTTTGATCAATTTTATTCCAATCAGGAACAAAATGTTGCCTCCACTACATCTTTGACAATGTTTTTCTGATTTGATGTGGTAACCAAGATTTTGATCACAGGTAACCAAGTTTCAAGCTCAAAATAAAGTTCATCAAGGCAACGTTTCTGACCATCTATTGCTTATGAAATATGACCTATAGAGTGTAAACGAGGCTAATGCTGACAAACTAAAAACAGTCGACGAAAATAACACAAGATACTAATAAATTGGTTAAGGTAAATCTGTGTTGTTTTATTTGTCACTAAACGTTCTGTAAATAGCCTCTATCAATGTGTTAAGTATCCATTAAAAAGTGAGACGGACAGACATACCGATGGACTGATGGACGGACAAAACGTGTTGCTCTGTGCGATATACGAGGAGCATAGAAATAAATGTATCCCGACTGAAAAGCTATGGCGAAAAAACTTAATGTCCAGGTATTTAACTTCCCGCAGAATGTTTTATAGAATTTTTCCAATCACTCAGTTGTATTTAATCAATTCTTTTAAATTCAATCATATTTTAGACAACATGTTTTCTTATCCATTACAAAATTCAAATTTAGAAAATGTTTTGACAGCTATAGCTTTGTCATCGATAAAGTGAGTTTGTGGATTATATTGAACCAGTGTCTTAAATACATTTTTTCATTTCGGTAAAAGCTTCCATAAATGTTTGTTCCCATATGCCGGCTTTTTATAGCAGTGACCACTCTTTAAGACATTGAAGCTGGTAAATTGTGCGCGTATGTTTCTTGTTGATGCTTGCAAGAAAGGTTCATTCTTTAGGTACTAAAAACTTATTTAAAGCTGCTCGCTCTCAGATTTTGGTAAAAAATGGTAAAAATAGTTCTTCAATCTGTATGTAAATAACGTATTTTTGAACATATAGTCATATAAAAAGTTTCCAGTATAAATTCCTGTTACGTATATCTCTAAATTTCAAATAATACGCTGCCAAATTCAAAAGCGTTGCAAACGCTTTTGAAATTCCAGTATAGATATATGGTGTAGTGGTGCCGTGTAACGGACACTTTCAATTGATTTCTGCAAATTCCTACCTAGTTTTTTGCTTATATTTTGATTCTACCCATTTATTTTATATCTATGTATAAGTATGTTACACTTTTTTTTCAACGGTAACTGAGAGCGAGCAGCTTTAAGCTTTGACATTTTTATGTTCGTATATTTGAAGTTAATGTTTATTTTATTCCTTATATTAAGTCAAAGGTTATATCAAGGGAGGAATCATTGTTTGAAAAAGAAAATCAGGGCTAATAAAAATAACTTACGTTAATGAGGTTAGCTGCATGGAGAACGACAGTAGTCCTAGTTCTGTCATGAATGAAATAGCGACCTCTGTTATCCAATAATTTCGGACAGGAAGCCGGCTACGAAGTAATCAATGAACAAATTACTCAGTGCCGTATCAGTTCTAAATGTCTACTTTCTTCTACAGATGGTAAATTATGGCCATCTTAACAAGTTTTTACAAGACATACTCATATCATAGCAATAAAACATAGGATTTTATGAAAGCCTTCGGTGTGACAATATGTACGACAAAATAGTATACATGTAAATGGAATCGAAACAGGTTCGAATCCTGGCTGCTACCTTCTAATAGATTTAACTGCAGAAATAAATTGGCAATCATTTATCAGTAAAGAGACAAGCCAATGTAAAAGGTAAATGATAATTTCTCTGTTCATATCATAATCATTTTGTGATGTATTCGTGATCTTTTTATGTGGGCTGCAATATTTATATATAATCATAGCTTAAAACTAACTTCAGAAATCGGAACCATCAAACAAGTGCTTGTGTCTTGGCAAGTCGCTGTTTCTCTACACCATTGACAGATTGTAGCTGTTACACTAACGCACTCAACGCATCTTAAAATATATACGAGTAATTATAAATTATCTTATTCTCAATGAAGTTTCGAGACAAAAGCATGTTTGGACATGGTTGCATCTAAAAAGTTATAGTGGTCGACCAAAAAACCTTACGCATTCAAAAAGCATTAGAAGCATAGGATCGAGTCATAAAAAGTGTAAAATGCCTGCTTGAGGAAGTGTTTTCAAATTTCTCCGGAACTTTACATATATTTAAATGTGTTTAGTATATCACAAAACATCAACATACCTCCTGTAGAACCTGCACTCATAAAATAAGAAAGGTACTGTTGACAAAACTGCTGTGGCTCCAGTCTTCATTGCTACTTGTAGTTTTATTAAAGCATCGGAATGTGCTGTTTAAAGTAAGACGTATAATGTTAGATAAATAGCAAACAAACTGGTATCACATGAAAAAGTATCGCCTGAAAATCCTGAGGGAACTGCGTGGTAAATGTGTCCCTTTTGGAATATACACTCGGAAACTATCATTTTCACTATAACAATAACAATATCTGAAGAATACGGTTTTTATTGTTAAAAAATGAGCGATGAAACTAAAGAAAAATGGTATGTACTATATTATGTATATACAAGTACCTGATGCATCTGGCAATTTACATGAAAATATGTTTGTGCTAAGTGGTACAGCTGATGTTATGTTAACCAAACTAGAACCTAGCACGAATCTACAACTGTAAGTATCGCCATTCTGCATAACTGGAATATTCTGTACTCTTAGAATAGCCTACAAAAACATAATTACTACAATTTATTATGGTATTCGTTGTAACTTTTATATCTTAACTTGCAAATCAAAGTGCTCTTTTATAGTCACTTGTTATTAATTATAATTATCAACTAAAACCAACAGTTAATTGAAATTACCTGTTATAAGTACTTCTGTTGGCAAACTTTCATGATCGAAAATTACAATTTAATGACATATGTTTACCGGTATATTTAGACTTTCCTTACGTTTCAGAAACCTTGTTTTCGTAAAGTCTTTACTTTTTTGACTGAATTGCTAGCTAAATGTTTAATTCATTACTACTGAATGATATGTAAAGACATTCACATACATTTATTACAGGAATTCCTGATGGCTCAACGAGCATTGACACGCAGTTTTGAATAGAAGACATCCCTGACAACCAGTGGTTAGTATATCTAGCATAGGGGCATGACAACTTTCTTGTAGATCTGAAAGGTCAATGACAAAAGAACAGAAGTTCCTTAGAAATATACTTACCAGTTATAATTATGAATAAAACGCATTTGCTCTAGACAGTTATAATTAAAATCACAACTACAATACAAACAAGAGGTTGTTTTTTTCGGTAGTTGACATATTTTCCCACCCAACACCATCCCAATGCCATCGCATGGAACTGACTTATATCATCTTAGACATAAAATGGTTGGCAAATTGGTGCATTTTTTACAATAATAAGAAAGTATATCAAAACAATACCACTGATCAATCATGTCACGTTTGGTTGAAAGCCACCCAGTGATATCAGAAACATAGCCAGGCATCATAAAACTTTACAAATGAAGGGCAACAATTGTGGTTGAATTCACCAAACCGGGACATGTTGTCAATATTCACAACCAGACCTCATACCGTTCACTCATGTGCAAATCGGATGAAAACCATTAAGTCGTATAGGAGATATAGCAAACACATCGAAAATTTGAAAAATCAAGGACAACAATTCCACGAAACATCAATGAACCGGAAGAGACTGATTATATGCAAAAGTAGACATGGTACTAATCACTAATGTGTAGTTTGATGGAAATGCATCCAGTTGTACAGGGGAAATCGTCCAGACATCACAAAATTTAACAAAATTACTCCACTAAAAGTCATTGAACCGGAACATGTTGATGATATGTAAACATAGACATTGTACTACTCAAATGTGGTTTGGGTGAAATGCATTGACAGGTATAGTAGCAAAAGCAAGGCCAATGACTCCGCCTAAAATAAATGAATCGGAAAGTGCCGACAATATGATAGGCTTGGGACTGATCACTAATGTAAAGTTTGGTTGAAATCCGCCCAGAGTTGTAAGAAGAGTTGCACAGACAAACCTTGTGACGTCCATTCAGACAGACAGACAGACAGACAGACAGGACAACATCAAAAATGGGCAGCTAAATTTATACGCGTAACTAGTTTATCACTTGTTAAGTTACTTATTTTGTTTTTATTAAGATATATATCTTACGGTAAATTTATCAAGAACGTTTATAAGATAATCAGATATTTATCTTAAGGCACACATCTCAACGTCTGTTTCGAAAGTTTTAATATATTGACAAATCACAGCAATTTGTAAAACAAATTTAACCTTAATAAATTATATCTAATAATCGTTTTACATGTTGCTTTTAAATAATCTTACTCAAAATCACTATGGTAAAAAGTCATTTCATACAAGCCATAAACTTCAGAATTTTCACCTTTCTCTGTATGCACACCATCCACAAAGTGGGTTTCTGCTGGCAATTGTTTCCGCACATGATTGATATTCTGAGCAGTCCGTGTTGGAATATTTAAATACCTAATAAAATAAGTAAGTTATTTTAAAATTATATAATCTATAGATATAAATACCACACAGTTTTGAGTGGGACAGTAACATTGTTACCTGAGGGAAATACTGTCAACCGAGGCAAAGCATCAGAGCTTCGGGTGACAATATTTCCCTAAATTAGATACTGTCTAACGAAAGGCTGTGTGATATTCATTTTATCATACCCAAAAACAGACGACAGAACGGACATTGCGATTACTGCATGCCTCCATTTTTGGGCATTAATATCATACTGCTCTTTTTTCCATGTTCCGATAGACGTATCAATATAAGCTCTGATTTAACAAATTGAATGAAATATGGTTTTGCCGTTCCATACTTTTGGATTTTCTCTACTCTCGTCTGACACAATTTGTCACTTACTGCGGTATGAAAAACAAAATTGAAGCTTTTGCAGTTTATGATGTTATAGTTACATGAAAATAATTCACATGATTGTCAGTTTTCTTTTCATATCAAACATCTTTAAATTTCAGTTTCATTACAAAACAACTCTCAGTACGAATTGGACTAACTGTCAAGTCGGTTGAAAATATTTGTCAGTTGTGACGACCATTTCTAGTAATAATATAGATAAATACAGGAAGGTTAAAATAATTCAAAACTATATAGCTACGGAAAACTAGCTTAATAACTACTTAATAGTTTATTAATATTTTGTAAGAAAAACAATCTGAACTATAACACTCATTTTTATAATCTATCGTGAAGCGGGAGAAAAAGGAATAATTTGTTCGTCAATCCGTCCGTCCATTCGTCTGCAAAATATATTCCTACCTCCATATCTCCTAAACCCTTGACAGAAAGTCAATATGACAACCACAACCTATTTCACAACCACACTTTTCAATGTGACAGTCAGCCTGCAAAACTTATTTTCCAAGCCCGCCTGTTCAAGGTTTATGTCACATTTTAAGGTCATTTTTTGCGTCCACGCTATTTCGCCTAAACGCCTAGAAGACTTTTTTAACTTTGGGTAAAATGATCATCCCAATAAGACAATGTGCAGAACCCTTGTTACAACTGCACCTGCTAAAGGTCAAGCTCTTACTAAGAGGTCAATTATCTTCTGTATCCGCCCTTAACCGCACTCTCAGGAAGGAGTTTCATGACACTTGGGTGTGTGTTTATCTCATAAAGGCAACGTGCAAACTCCGTTTTTCAACTGTGCCAACGTACTGTCAAGGCCACATTGTGGGGTCAAATGTCTAGAAATATATGTCCTGAACCCCTTGAGGGATTTTCATGAAACTTAGTTGAATGTTCATTACCTTAGTCAACTGAAGGTTAATGTTACATTTAAGATAATAGCCAAGAGAATATGTACACGAAGAAAAATAGTTAAGCACCCCCTGAAAGTTTTAGATTGACTTATCTAACGAAGCTTTATCATGAAAATACCGTAAAATTGAGCTAAGGAAGAAGAATTTAATCCGTAACAACAACCCTCTGGCAAACATAAAACGGCAAAACTGTAATAATATGTTGGGCTTTTCAGGTGATATTGTTGAACAATCAACGGGTGTCGTTTTATCCGAAATCAAAAACTCATTTAAGTATGGAACTGCAGAGGTCATAGGAAGATTTTAGGTGGCGAATTAAGGTACACAATGCAATTTTAAGTCTTCAGATGACATCCGTACTTCATACGCTCAGTAGCAGAGTAAACCTTTACTGTGCCTGGTCGACCATCCTAACCCTGACTTTTCTGCCTCCATATGAACCTCGGATTTTTTTTAAGACAATCTGCTTACACTCGCAGGGCAAGACTGTTTGCAGTTCGTGTAGAGGGTTGCTGCTATGATTAACAGCATTTTTTCCTTCGTTTATTTGAAGGTGATATCATGAAATAATTTTTTAAGTCACTGTGTAACTTCCAGGGGGTGCTTAACTTATTTCTAGGCGTATATTTGTAGCAAACCATTAGAACACTCTTCATGAGGCTTGGTTCAAATGTGTAGAACCAATGTTCAACAGGCGCCGGCTCATGGTCAAGGTCAGAATTGCGGATCAGAGGTCAATTTAACCCATGTTTCTATTATAGCGCATTTATGTCAATGTCTCAATGACGGTAAAAGGGTTTTGCACTCGTGTCTGCTTCAAAATTGATTCCTTCAACATTCCTTTATGTGCCAGGGATATAGATGTTCTTGGGACTGCTTTGTTAAACTTGCACTCGCTGGTTGCGTTGTATTCTCTACACGTATAGTATTTGCTCACAAACATTTGCACAGACTACAGTGTATCATTTCGTTGTGCTTTCTTTTGTTTACTAATGAAAATACTCACCGTATGACTAGTCATTACATAGAGCGTATCGTCATCTTCCGCATAAATCTTCCTGATCGGATATAAGCCATCTACAGTTTCTCTTCCGTATTCTTCAATTGAAAGGTCTTTCAACAGATTTGCCTTTAAGATAACATGATCATTACAGTTGTGAATGAAAAAATCAATGCTAATCTACATGTTTGTCATGTTCGAAGCATCTGTATTGAAATATGACCACTGTGTAGATGCCGGTTTTATTTTATCCAGTTTTAACCCTATGAGGTGTGAAACAATTAGTCATATAGCATTAAAGAATCAAATTAAAACTCCCTGTCAAGTTTGAAAATAATGATTCATTGAGCTTTTTAGTTTTTGAGCTGAAAAGATTTTCGGTTTATATTATTCAGTCTGTGACTCACAATTCCCGTCAAATTTGGTAAAATGCCAATGACACTAGCTCCGGGAGTCAGTGCGATCCTCTTTAAACAAAATTTTACGAGAGTTGATCATCAAAACAATCAGTCAATGAATATGTTTCAAGAACGCTTTTGGGCCATGAATACCTTTTCAAAGCATGCATACAATTTGCATATTTATTAATATATACAATTCAATTTTTCTGTCCACATAAACAAGAAAAAGATATAAAAGAATAGAGAGTATCAAAAATACAAGTATTTGTTTGATGAAAGATGTTATAAATAATAATTTGTTATAACATTTTAATACGACTTCGTTTTTAAAAAGCGACAAAGAAAGCGTTTCTTAAATGTTTCAAAACGTTATCATTGTTCCAGCTTTTCACTCATTATTCCACTCGGCATGAGATGGCTAACACCGCAAATTAGTGAAACATACAAATGATGAAATTTATCATGGAATAGCCAGATGACTAATTTTATTCTATGTTTTCCAGTGAATTATAGAGTCATTCCAGTGAAATAAAAGTGAAAATCCACAGTTTGAATCTTTGGATTAACATTTTTATTTTCACTGTGTTTGCCGAACTACTTTTTAAAGTTAACAGTAATAAACTTGCAAGTATCAAAAGTCAGGACTCTGTTCGGTTGACGGAATTTTCATGATGATCTGTTCTATGTCAATAATTTTAGAACTATTATGAAATATCTGAGTTTATATCAGTGTACAAGAGACCAATCTATGCTTACAGTGGATTATATAAAACGAAATAAGAAATCGCTTGATGGATCTTCAGCTGGATGTACAGCCATTTGAAGTGAAAAATTAATTTAGTCGGCTTTTGCTTAACTCACGAGATTTTCAAAACTGTATTAAGATATGAGGTGTATCTTAAACTATCGGTGTCTGAATTGTTTCAGAGAATTGCAGACGAAATCGGAATTAAATAAACAAACGCTTTAAAACACATCGCGATAGTTATTCCTTAGAATTAATTATTAGATTCATCAGGCAGTACAATATTAATTATATGTCGAAGCATTTGTGAAACTTTTGTTTTGTAGTATAATACTATTGATAAAAAAGCCACATCGCATTTGCATAAATATATTGCCTTTTTATCATGACAAATATTAAAGTTTCGATTTGTTTATTATATATTTTACCGGAAGCTACCGAGTAATACTACAATGATACATTATGTGCATTGTATGATTGATAATTAAAATTTCACTTTTCATAAAACATAATTTTATAGGGGTAATAACGAGTGTTTGTCGGCATTGAGTGTCTTTTTGTGTAAATGTATATTGTTGTTTCAAATCCTTTTTTCTTTGCCTCTGATTGTACTTTTGTTTCTTTTCTAGAAGGCCACATTGTAAATAAGTGTATGCTTTGAGCAAAGCATTATGTGTAAACCTTCTTTAAATAGAGATATTATTATCATGATTATTATTATTATTATTATTATTATTATTATTATCATCATCATTATGCACCACATATGTTTAAAACTGTTCATACTTACCTGAATAAACTTCCCAGTGGATGTTCCTAATATAAGAACTAGACGGTTTCTGTTGTACATGGTCCCATGAAGTGTTGTAACAACGCCATCTCTTTTGGAAACTTTGAAGCTTGATTCCATTGTTTTAGGTATTTTGCCAATAACGTATTTAAAGTTATCCGATATCGTGTTACAAAAGCTTTCCGTATAGTCCTGTAAGTACGTATAAAGCTAAATTGTTATTGACATAAACTAAAAGAGCCAATTTTCTAACAACTTCCAGTTGCTTATCTAAAAGCCTGGCTCCTTCGGGAATTACGGACAACAATACGAGAACTTAATTAATATTGTAGGATATTTCTGTAAATTTATAATTAATTTTATTCTTGATATTTGCAACGTTTTATCATATACTAGTTATAT
Organism: Saxidomus purpurata; assembly: GCA_022818135.1. Taxonomy (NCBI): domain Eukaryota; kingdom Metazoa; phylum Mollusca; class Bivalvia; order Venerida; family Veneridae; genus Saxidomus; species Saxidomus purpurata. The sequence goes on from JAFMSR010001749.1 coordinate 14,237, forward strand.
CATTTTTTGTCAAATAATTTCAAAACTAGGTCAGTGGTTTAGGGTCTAAAGTCTAAAGCTGTTTTAAGTGCTTTGGGGGTCAACATATACAGCAAAGCAAAAAAACTTGACAAAGAGAGGACCAATTAATAAATAATTCTGATATGTTTTGTTAAAATTGATCCATTGGTTTAAAAGTATACGACATTTAAATGTTTCTCTGTTCTTACCTTTAGTATGGCAATTGCGTTCAAAGAAGCAAACTGGATTAAGAAAATAAGCAAGTTATAAAAACTATATCTACGTTTTTATGGCCACTTCAAAATGATGTCTTGTTCGAAAGATTCCCCGCACTATTTTGTCAAGAAATAAGACAACAATAATGACTTGCCTTGCCCGCTCGCGTCTCATTATTTGCACTTGGTCACAGTTTTGTTTTCACGTAAGAAAGATAGTGTACAACCATAAAATACATGAGCCTACCACTAATAGTAATTTTCCTTAGAAGTCAAGCAACGTTCAAAACAGAAGCTGGCAAATGAAACAGCTCATTACAAATTTATACAAGCAACAGAAAAATTAAAAATACAGTTAAAATGACACTTTTTATTTACCGTTTCTTTGATACATCCTTTCCTGTACGTTGGAAGATACCGCCCAGCAGTAGCAGAGTCCTCGCATGAAATTGCATAATTTTTCTTTGCTGCCATTATAGCTTTATCTAGCGATGAAAGTTCGGTTACACATATCACAGTGTCACCTGCTGCGTTCTCTGGATCATTACCACGTGTAAATGCACCGACAAGAAACATGCTTGAAGTGTTATATACAAGGGAATTAATAGGGTTAAGGAGGACAGCATCTTGAATTAAGTTATAATGTACTCCTTCGTATCTACACTGAATAATAATATCCGTGTATGAACTATACCCTGTGTCAATCTGACAGATACGTATTAATTTTGACACGTAGTCCTTCGCTCCGACAACATTTTTCTGATTTGTAACAAAATAAGTCATCCAATTACTCTGAAAGCTGGCTTTATAGTAAATCAAATAATCATTTATTGACGGTTGTTGAATCTTAAGACGAAGTGTTTTTTCTTCGTAGAATCTATCACTCGGATTAAAATCAGGTAGAGTCCTCGTGCTAATTGCATATACATAGGTTTTATATATAGTATTTCTGCTTATGATTTGTGTCATGCCCTCACCAAATGTAACAGCAAGTACTAGCTTGCCAAACCCGGTTATCACTCCTTGTGCTGGCCTACGTATATCGGTTGAAACTTTTAAATAATTAATCTTGTTCTGTAAAGATGAACTCTTTGAAATAACTAATTCCACGTTAGATAGATTTCTCAGCTCACAAGTTCCGTTATTCCCTGATCCGCAAATTACTAACCCCTTTCCTTGTCTCCTTATATTTACCAGTAATACCTTATTAACGTTTTTATGGACATTACAGGTTGGTGTTGAAAAGTAACAGGTACTTGCTGATTGAATTATATTCAAATCTTGGTCCAGCACATATATCATATTGGCACCACCCACATAAATTTTTCCTTTGAATGACACAATATTCGTCAAAGGAGCTGACAATGACCTCAAACTTTCTATTACTGACATTCCAGTGGTAAGTGTTGTAACAGACAGTAAAAAACACACAGTTTAACATATAAGTGCCCGCGTCTTCATCATTGAATTTAAATCACAGAAAACTATTCCGCATTCAGATGAACATCGTTTCAATTAAAGTGTTTCAATGAGAAGATGAAAAGTAAATTGTTAAAACAATCAAAGTCCATGACTAAATTTCCTCATGCATACCTTAATCATAATGTCAAATGTACATCGATGTTATTTAGAAACACAGAAAATATTAGCGTTTTCATGACGGAAGTTATTAAGTATTTACAAAGTTAGTGTTTTGGGTTTTTTTCTCAAGGGATGCGTCCTTTACATTTTAGATACTGCAAAACTTTATTGTGGTATGTACATAACTCATCAATTACGATTCTATCGGTATGCTCTATTTATGTGGGTGTTCAAATATGACTGAAGGTTTTCGAAAATATATGATTACCACAATAACTTACAGCTCATGTCCTTTGAAACGATGTTGGACGTTAAAGGTCCCATTGATTCAAAATTTCACCTGTTAATATTTTGTAAGCCATTTGTTAATTAAGTGCACTGAAACCAGTTGGGCGGAAATTTTCGACAAGAAACGTGTTTATTGGGATATAAATCACCAATACAAATTGGCCGGTATTTCACCGAAACGCAAATATTTCGATCCTCGGCGATTTCCGTAAAATATCGGAAAAGTTTCCGTGTGACGTCACTTGCAGTACTCGAGAAAGATCCGTTACATTGATTATAGTAAACGAGCACACTAAACTCCGTGTAAAAACACGATTAACTTGCTATTTATATTATTTTTGTAAATGAGAGGCGCTTGGTGTGTTCTGGGTTGATGCAGCAACAAATGGAGGGAGAGAATAAGCCTACACCAGTAACCTTGGGACTCTAATATAAAAAGTCAGTGACTAAGACAATAGGGACGAACCGCAGTCGCATGAAGTTTGGGCCCTGGAAAGGCATTCTTATAAAACACCCCGGCCCGACTATCTAGCATATATAATACGAATTATATATGTTTTATGGTCGGTCCGGGGTGTTTAATATATATCTTTTCGGGTCCGAACTACTGTATGACGAACGTTTCAAAATTCTAGAGTAGCAACTGCGTGAAACGGTCCAAGCGTTGAAAGTCCGCTCAGTCGCTCATGCACGACAAGAAAAGACAGAAAATGTATTTTAAATTCGGCCTTTGAAAAATGATCTCAATCTATTCAATTTATTTTCTTTAGGAGTAAGTTTAAGACTTTGTTTTGTTACAAACTTTTCCAATCTAGATTTTCCCAAGTGCAACTTTTACTTGTATAACTTAAATCATGCCCAATTACATCATATACGAGGATGTTAGGTTGAAACTTTTGTTACAAAATACATTTTATTACAGAATATTATGATATTATTTAAGACACATGTTTTTAAGATCTAGTCTTTATGAAAAAGCTGGCATTTATAATCAATATCATTAAAAAAAAAAATAATGTAGAACAAAGGCCCTATATAGAATAACAGTTACTCTACTAGAAGTTTAACTAACATGGTGTGGAACACTCCAGCAATCCATAAAAGTTTCAAATCCATAACAATACCTCGTTTTAACAACGTTGCCATGGTAAATAATTAGCGTAGATCTAACCATTGAAGGAATGACAGTTAATCTAGCCCAAGGGCATAAGTCACAAGAAAGGATGCGGTATGATTTGTTGTTAATTGGCGCCCCCCTGCCAGCAATCTAACTGGTCACACATAATTGCATATTGCACACTGGTAATTGATAATTACACAACAATATAAAACAACAAAAACAACAACAATATAGTTTATTAACATGCAAAGTGCCCAATTAAAATTATGAAACCTTATTTATGTTTTCAAGTTTCAAACTTGAAAAACATAAATATATACAACTTGGTAAAAGCGATTCAGCAAAAGAAAGATTCCAGCAACCCTATAAATGTTCAGAAAGTATATCTTTTTGGTTGCCGATGACACTTTTATGTACTCGAATGAAATTTTTTCTTACAGTGAAATTTGACACGTATTTAGGTAGATATCGTGATTTTAATTATAATTAGTTTTCAAATAAATTTGCGTCAGAATTGTTTTTGAACCAACAAAATCGTGTAAACTATTTTGATTTACATTCTTAATTCAAATGTAAATCTAATTCTTTAAACTACCCACAAGAAAACATGTCATGAAAAGCTCGTCATTTTAGATATTGTAATAAGATCGAGCATTTGTGTTCTCATTTTCATATCAATGGAAATAATATCGTCCATATTTGTATAGTTTGTAAGTCACGTGCATGCGTACTTTAGATCGTTTCGATTCATTTGTATGGTACTTTTCTTACACATTTAAGAATGAAACATAGATTTTCATTTTGATAGAAACAAACAGAAACAGAAGTTGGTGTCATTTGCATATAAAAAACACTCGACATAACTGCTGTATTTTTATACTTTAATCAAATAATTTTATAACACTACACGGACTTTGTTCTATACGTTACGGGCTCAAAATATTCTCATCTCTACCCTCTGAAGATGCCTAATAAGATGAAATTATCGCTTTCGTTGTTGTTAGAGTACCTGTTATCGGGGACGATTGTACTGCTTATGACGTCACTCCAGGCTAGCGATTCCGAAACTGCCGCTCGTAGGTTTCCGGAAATTTATCGTTACTTTCCGTACAGGTGTGTTTTTGAGAACTTTATCGGCTTACGGACAGGTAACCACTCGGTATTTTTCGTTAAAAATTATCAAATTTGCATTTGCTGACGAATAATATTCAAATGATAAAAAGAAATTTTTTCAATCAATGGGACCTTTAAATTCTGGTATATGACTTCTTCTAAGGGTAAGCAATGATGCCTTCGGTATAAAACATTATGGACGTTGTAAATTTGTGTCTACTAGATACAAGAAACTGATTGTGTTGACATTAGGGACCACTATGGAAATAAGAGGAAAGTTTCTTTTCCCCTTTGTTGTGTTATTGTGCTCTACATGGCTCAGTTAGCATGTCACTGTGTTTGTTATTTGTTTAAGCACATGCATCTTATTGATTATGCTATGTTTTATCTACACTTTTACCGAAATAAATCTATCTATCTATCTATCTATCTATCTATCTATCTATCTATCTATCAATATTGAAATATTGTTCATTCAAATTATGCAAAAAAAAGCTACTTTCGAAGAATTTTGTCAAAATGCCAAGTTTCCTGTGCATCTAAGCATTCGAATGTTGCGGTAAATAACTTTGAATTAACTTTTTGTATATTTCGATGGTTTTGAAATCAGTTTATTAACGTCCTTACAATAGACCGTCAAGCAAGTGGGATTATATATGAAAAGACATAGCAGAAATACAGTCAAAACAGAAAGAAGTCATTTTATATATATCATACAAGATGTGCTGAACAGTCATCATGAAATTAACTGCTTGTCTTATGTCACGTATGTTTTATTGTTATGTGCGGAAATTATCTTTTGCACACATAACTAAGTCTTGATTTGATTGTGTTATAATTCTAAACACGTTTCGTAAGTTGATAAATCATAATTTAACGTTCATAAGCACATGTTTAAAATGCTCATTTCAGGCTATGATTCATGATCGATATTGAGTGATGTGTAGTTAGTCAAGTTTGCTTCCATTGTCTCTAAATTGTACTGAACTGTAAAATGGGACAATAAACATTACGTCCTCCGCAGATTTAATAATATCCTAGAAATAACAAAGAAATTGTAACTCGAGAGTTATATGTGTCGATTAGATTGATGAACATGTTTTCAGCGGTCCCTTCTATTGAAACCAATATTATGCCTTTCATCTTGAGTAAAAATTGTACATTTGTATTATCAAAAACTTTGGAGATACTAATCTAATATTTACGAAAGTTGCGCATGCACCACGGCATTAGGCTATTGTATACTTCTTTTACGTTTCATGAAATTCTATCCATTGGATCTTGAGTTACAGACAGACGTACGGACGGACGGACGAATGGACGCCCCTGCGTAGGTGGTATTATGTATAAGGTGGTATTTTCATTGTTCTCGAACAAGAGACTGACCACTAAAGTAATAAAAGAATGACATCTTAAGCGACTGAAGACGGAATGAAGACAATAGATTTCTATTGTATTGGACCACACCTCCTACCTCTTAAGGTATCGGGCATGTGTGCGGACTGACGGACAGACAGATAAAGCCAAAACAATAACTCTCCGCCTTTACCGGGGAATAATAAAACTTACATTAATCAAATCATAATTCAATTTTTCAATAATTTATGCGCGATTTAAACCGAGTCAGGTAGCTTTGTCTTTCGAAGTTATAACGCTAAGATTGACTATATAAAGGGAAGTAACTGTTGAGATATTATGTTGAGCTCGACGCAACAACACCTTCAGTACTGCGCATTTATAATGAAAATTTAAAGGTTTAAAATCATCAAACTGACATACATTAATATTTCAAAAGGACAGGTTTTGCAAAAAAAACCTAAATCACGTGAACTTTATTGATCTGCGTTTGTAAGAATTATTTTAATCTTATCTTACTATATTAACATGCATATGAATGATTAAGGGTTGTGCAGAAACAAATGCCCTAATTCGAAGCAAAGCCTAAGAGAAGCGATTATTGATAACATTCACCTTCTAAATGATTAAGTTTAATGAGTTAATTTGTTTTACTAGTTAGTAAGTTGTCCGACAGATTTCAATAATTACACCACCCTGAACTTTTTTCAATCGGAGCGAAATGTAAAGGTCCACCATTCACCAAATGTATAGTACTTAATTGGATTTGAATGTTTAAATATGCATAAAAATAACCATTTAGTAATTGAAATTATAATTTCAGCGTTTAATATGTTTTCTTCCTTAAATAATCACAGAAAGCAAGTTGGTCCTTTCTTTTCCATTACAATATTGTACATTGTTTTCGGCGTCTGTGTCAGCGTCACGAACACTGAAAATTGGTTAATCGATTTGAAATTGATGAAATTATTTTGTTTTTTTTTCTAATTATGAATAAGATAGCAGATTTCAGCCCTTGTGCTAGTTTAGTTATACTGTGCAGAACTTCTGTCCTTAAGTATATTAATTTTATATATTACACATTTTTAACTTTATGAACTGGCATTTATTTGTATATTTCTCCCGTCTGTTATAGTTCCATTAACGAATACAAATTCAGAGGACTATCAAATTGATAAAATGTTTGTTCTCCTGTAGTGCTAGGAATAGTGCAGCCTATTTCACTATTTGATTATATCCAGGTTTCTAATCTGCCATTATACTGTCTTCAATTAAAAACTATTCAACCATTTTGAATTATTATAAAGCACACCAATTTTGTTGAACCGGATGGAAATATTATAAAATATTGTCATCAGAGCGAAGTATATGGTTCTGTAAAGTCCCTGAAGAACAACAAGCAATGAAAGAAGAAGTTGCGAGTCATGTACAACTTTATCAGAATGATTCCTGTAATGTTTGTAGAGAAGAAACGACAGCACTACAGTTCGACGGAGAAACTCAAATTTACAATGACTATATTCCGTGATCCGTTGATACATAGACTGCCTGGTGATGGAAACACGATCGTGTTAATGTAAACAATCTCCGGCTAGTTGTTTATGTAAGAATACTTTTATATATTCAATGTTACAAAGAAAGATTTCAAAATTGTAATTTCATTGCATTTATTAAACAAAAAGTTTAAAATTTAATGTTCATATCTTTTAAATGTTATATTATTCCTTTTATCTATGATAAATGTCGTTTTCAGAAATCATAACAGTCACTTTGAATGGTGATATATTTGAGAGGTCACCATTTTTATATGTAAGTCACATATCAAATTTGATTGCAGTATTGTATTTGTGAATTATCATTTGACAAGTACATATTCACAACTTCAGAGTAAATATCTGAACCTTGCCACAACAAAGACTGATGTTTGCATTACAGTTGGCACAGAGTCATGTGCATTACTAAACCTAAGCATGGAAACGATAGAATGTGTTCCATCTGCAACAAGGTCATAGTCTGGAATGCCTACTGTAGATGACCCAGAAGTAAATGTAAGGCAATCTTATATAACAGATATACATGTGGCAACTTCACTATATAACTGATATGATAATGTTTTTTCAAAGTATGGTTATTGTAGTCATTAGGTGCTCAGGAGTGTACGACGAAATAATAATTTCATTTGGCAAAATTCAATTAAACAATTTTCGTGAAGGTAAACCAAAACAGGTTTGATCACTTCTACCTGTATTTTTTGTATAGAATGTTATCATTTGTTGCTTTGCTTATCACTTTCAAATTTTTAAAAGTGCTTTTCGGTGATAAACATTTAAAACCATTTCGAAATAAAAACAAGAATTTGCTAGCATTAAGCCTATGTAAGACAAAAACCTTTAAAAGCCACGCATGAAATTAAATGGTAACTTAAAGTCCGTGCTTTACAAATTGTTTTAGGCTAAAGAAAGAAAATTAAACAATACAGAAACTCAAAGGAAGGAGTGCTTGCTACCGACGTGGTTTTTATGTTCTTTAAACAGGTCGATATAGTATGGCTGCATTAAGATAAAGCGACTACATAGAATAATCTGTCAGACGTGTACGTCATATAGACGGGCAGAAATTTAAAGCTTTAACTTTTTTTAATGGATAAAAATGTAGGGCAACAACTAAATGAGATAAGAAAACCTCTTAAAAATTCAGTCATGTACATTCAACATTACCTGAGTGAACAAAAATAATAAAAAAAAATAATTTGAAAATATTTTCAGAAAACTATGTAATATGCAGTCATATATATGCAGGTAACCATCGGTAATATGCGACTGACTGTTTGGTTTATACGTTACACAAAAGATAAGAAGACACATATTTTAGCTATTGCGGTTTCAACGGTGTGTTCTGTGACGTTTGCTTTGCTTACTATTTTTGGTATGCTTTATCTATTATTTGAAATCAATAATAGTGTTTATTTCATAGAAACTGGTTTCCTAACACGCCTCAATAACTAAGTGATCTATGCGTTCGCCTCCGGAACGAGAGGTCCTGAGCTCGAATCCGAGCTTGAGCACGAAGTGTGCCATTGGACAAAGAGACTGATGGTACACATGTCCCAAACCATCCAGCTATAAATTGGTAACAGCGTTGAATAAATTGCTGCCTGTCTGTCGTAAGCGTGATGACATCTGGATTGTGTTCGAGAGAGATTTTTTCGTAATCGAACTAAAACAAATTCGTAAAATCTAAAAGCAGTGCTTTGAATATTTGTGAAAATTGCAATACCTGTATAATTCATGTGCTTTAAACAATAAATTTGAATATTATCAGTTTAATATTTTCTTCTAATTAATTTGAAATTTGTGACACTGGATTAACCTACTTACGTAGTTAAGGATATTTTTAAGCATTCCTTCAAAAAATAAAGATCTTAGTATCCTAAAATGACATGACTCATCTTATAAGTACATTTCCACTTGTTGAAGCCCGTAAACAATAAAGATATAATCTATTTATGAAACACAAGGACAGTCGAAAGACGCTTTTGGTTTGTAAAATAAACTGCTTTTATAATCAGGTTTGTGTTGTTTTTTTGAACGTACGCGAACAGGTATAATTTCCATATATCGAAAATACAGACAAATGAAGGAGAAAGTTCACTATCTTGAGACAAGCAAAACTGACCAAAAAATGACAGGAGCAATAGCAGACAGCGTGTTATATTTCGTTAATTTTAGTAATGTAGAATGATACAGACGATCTGAATCGTTTTCAGTAAATTAAACAATAAACATCACAAAAATATATATCCGTTAGTTGTATGTTACTTCAGAATTCAGTTGATTTGTTGGATGTCTTTTTTAATTTATTTTAACTAAGAAGTATTATTGTATTATTGTGTAATGCTCGGCTTTTCTTAACGCGCATTATTTACTTCTTCTTTCAGATTTAGATTTTTTAGATTTACTTATCATTGAATACTGTGATTCTTATAAACTCCTTTCCTTTCTTTGAAATTATCTAACATATATCTGTTTCTCACAGATTCACAACAATTAGGATCCGTGAAAGCGGAAATCGTGAATGAGGTAGTGTCTACGCTGAGATTTCTGAATAGGACATGAATGTATCAAATATCGAAGAAACCTAGGAACCGTGATACTTTGACAAACAAGACGAAAACCTAGAACAGCGCCTAAACCCGAGGATCAATGATTCAGAAACAGTTGTGAAAGATGATTCAGAATGATCTGAAACGCATAGTGTTTCCAACGAAGCACTGAAGCAGTCTAAAATTAAAATGTCTAGTGATAACTTGCAACAAGTTAGTCACCTAAACAGAAACTAAACCAAAATCAAAATAATTTTAAAGTTTAACGTACTTCGAACATTTACAAAATATATTACATTTTTAACAATTTTCCATTGGCTCAAGTTCCCAAATTTTCCAGCTCGAAAAATATATCAATTACATGTATATAACAAACTTGGCATCTTTTGTATTATCCACTCTCAAGAAACTAAATGACTTGCATTCCTTAAGTCCTGGTCCCATAATTTTATTCAAATTATTTCAGGAAGTTTTAGTGACAAATTAAGAATGGAAACAGATGCTTACATTGGTAATGCGTAGCATAATGTGATGAAAAGAACTGCTGTATTTTTTTAATTATACGCTACAACATTATAAAGCGTAACAAACATGTACTGTAGCGGAACCGAAAAAACCAAGCTCGCCAACATTTTCAACAGATCTTCTCAAACTACTACGTTGATTTTACTTGTGTTGTTGACTCTAGCCATTACTTTTATGCTTTATTGTATCATTTTGGGGAAATTATTGTTTTTTTCACATAAAATTGTGAACGAGCAGCTTTAAACATTTCTAAAAAGTGTAAAAATGTCTTCAAAAGTGCTCTATATTCACAAAAACATGTAGTGTACTGTTAACTGCCAATGGAATTAGTCTTTTACAACAAACACCAGTTTCAGTTTACAGAAAAATTTGACCATCCAACCTCCTGAACGGCCTTATGATTTCGCTGTTGGACCTTATTATATGTTTATAGATGAT
>JAFMSR010001750.1:0-24983 GCA_022818135.1 Saxidomus purpurata
TTATCATTGTTGTAGGTTTCAAACAAATAAAAGAGAATACTTGTTTTTATTTTTGTTAAAGTTACTATATAACCATATTAAAAAATGATTATCATAGTTTGATAAAAGTATGTTAAATTGGCGTATTATCTCCCTTCAGTGGAGGATATCCGTCCGTCCGTCCGTCCGTCCGTCCGTCCGCACGCATGATGGGTACCTTGGGTGGTAGGAGGTGTGGCCTAAGGCAATAGAAATCTATTGTCTTCATTCCCTCTTTTGTCCCTTAAGTGGTCATTCTTTTGTTACTTAAAGGTCCAATACTAACGAAAGCGAAAATTCAAATATACTTTAAAAAACACAGAAATAAGTTATCTTTAATACAAAATGAAAGTTGGTATGTAGAAATTCTAAATAAACTCCAGTACATGTACAATTATTTTTCTATGCATTATGTACAAAGTTAAAAAGACCTGGGTGGTCATTTTGTCGAATCACTGAGATTTCAACATAATACACATACTTTTCTTCGTGTTCCAAACACTTTCTGTAAATGTTAACCTGCAAATCTTCATTATTTAGTGTCTTGCATAAGGTAATGTAATTGCCATTGAAATAACTGTCACTTAATTTTTGCTTAGTAGTGGACCTTTAAGTTGTCACTCTATTGTTCGAGAACAATGGAAATACCACCTAATAACACCTTCGTATGGGTGTCCGTCCGTACGTCCGTCCGTTTTTAACAACGTCATACGGCAGTAAAAAGTTAGATTGAAACTTTAATGATATTTAGCATTTTTTGATAAATAAAACTTACTAAATATGATCTTACATAATTGCTGTAAATGTGATTAGGATTGGTGAAGGAAAACAACTGTATCATTTACACAAGTAAATCAAGAGATGTCGCTGTAAATCACCAATGCCCCGAGCGGGTATATTTCTCAAAGTGGGATTCAAGTTATTAATATCACTTGATACATGATAAATTTACAGCCTGGATAATATGTGCAAATAGACAACAAATTATTATGATCAAAGTTATGGTGTGTCATTGATATTTGAGTAAGGGACATGAGCATTGCCCGCGACACGTAGGGTTTAAATGGCGAACATATTTGCCAAGTTTTAAAGTTTCTTGATACATGACAAAGTTAAGCACGAATTATCGAACGGACGCACGTACGGACGAACATCCGGTGCTAATTTAATATGCAATCCGCAGGGAGCATAAACTATCAAAAAATATCTGTCTAAGTTATTTCTCATCTTATATAACCATTCAGATACATAAGAACCTGTTTTTGAATACGCTCCCGAGCATGTTTTACAGATGAAATGCGAATTCATATGTATGTTCTCTAAGGTCATATTTTGTTACACACACTACATGGATACCTCACATTCCTGTGGACTGTCGGCTAAAATTCCTTGTCCTGTAAGGGCACTCGGGACAAACATACACTTTCCTCGTTGAATCTGCAGTGAGCAAGTAATTGTTCTCATCTTTAACAGTTACTTCCACAGGAAAAGAAACATTTGAGTCCTCAATATACGAGGCCTTCTCGTAAAACGAGATTTCTAAATCGCCCATCACTTGCAAAACAAATCTTGACCCTATCGACACAAATACGTGACATTAGAATTGCAATCGTCATACAAACAGAGACAAATAAAAAAAAATGAACATCATCCATATTCTTAATGACGAATGATTTTCAATACCTAAGGCACTTAAAAGGCAATATTGAAAGAAAATATTTTCCTTTTTTGGACTACTGTCTTGTTTTAGTGGAAACATTGAAAATGATATGCTTTACTTTGTTTGAAAGTTAAAATCTTGATTTTTATACAAATAACGGTTACTTAATTGTTAAAATCATGTATAGAATTATGAAAAATACTTAGAAGCTTAACATATTGCAGATATTTCCAACCAGCAGGTTAAAACTTTTAAACCAGGGGGTGAACGTAGCCCCGTTTCTTCAGAGGGTTAAGCGACAAACCCATATTTGCGGAGGAAAAATGGCGGATTGTGTTGTTTGAAAATGAAAGTAGAGCCATATTTTGACGTGTTAGTAGACTTGTAGCATACTTTGAAATATTTGAGTACATTCATCAGGTGAAGAAATATATAATCTTCAATCGGCTTTTCGTTTTAGCTTCGTAGGTGCCATAGTTAGCCTGTTTGCTTGAACATTGTCCGCAAAGATCGATGTTTATAAATGCAAAACGATCGACTCCCGGTATTCTTACGTCATTTCCAAGGCAAAAACAAAGACTCTGTACTTTGTTTTACAAGTTATCATTGCAGCTATACCCACTGTAAATTGTTGTGCCGGTGACAGTGACTATATGGACTATATGGCCGAAATAAATAGTATTATGCACTTTTTTGTCTCTGCAGAGAGTATTACGCAAGTTTTGGTATATATGTATATAACGTTCACCAGAAACACCTTTAAAAAGGAAAAGATCCTATTTATTCTTATAATATTTGTATATACTTTAGAAAATCAAAATAATGTCTCCCGATCACATTATCATGCAAACTGTTAAGCCAGTATTTCTATTACTCATTTTATGGATCAAAGGACTGCGTAGCGTAATGTGGTTTCTGTTAATTGCAGGTGCCATGCATATACAGATGGCTGCTCAATATCTCCTGAACCCCTTAAAGGATTTTTATGAAAAATTTGTCGAATGTTCATCTCATCAATACGACGTGTAGAACCAATGTCCTAAACCTGCTTGGCCAATGTCACGTTCACACTTATGAGTCATTGGTTTTATTTTTGTCCACTCTGTATCCTTATAGAAGAAGAGTTTAGAGACTTTTGTGTTATACAAATTTACAAGCTACTGTGCTAGGAAAAGATAAAGCGTAGCTTTATGAAAGTCATGTCTTCTGTTGTTTGAGGACATCATTCTACCAGTTATTTCAGTGCTTTGATTTTATTGAAGCCATATTCTGACGTATTACACTGTTTAAGGATAATGTCGATGTCTTCATAAAAACACCTGTATATTTTGTTTTTCTTTTAAGAATACTGCCTGAGCCTGGGTTATTCTTAATAAGTATCACCTACTGATTACTTTGCAGAATAAGTTTTTGGTTGCATGCATAAAAATCAGTAGAAATTTGAAACCATTTTGATATCTAATCACAATTTATACTGTGTATGTATCGCTGCCATGTCAGCCATTTCATGAAAGTCATGTTAAATCATTAGATATGTTGACATAATTCTTATCATAACTAGGAAGTTAATTGAAATAAAATACCGGATATTAAAAGAAAACATGTTTTAGCTCTATATGTGTTAGTGTCCGCATGCTAAAATATTTCATGTGACAAAAATATCACTTGACTTTATAAAAAAAGGTTTATGTACTTCAACGCACACCAAAAATGGAATACATACAACTATATAATTTATTTTGATATCTCGATATAATATGTTTTTGTGTACATGAATATCAGAAAGAAAATAAAAAAAAATGTTCATGTTGTTTCATTCGTGGGTGGGGTTTAAAAAAAAAGCGTGTTGTTTCAAATCTCAAAGGCTTACTGGCCCAACTTGCTCATATTGTGTTTCTGACTGGATGGTCATACAAATTGGTTACAAAAAAGAGAGATTTACAGTTAACAGGTCCGGCCAAAGTGAAATTTAATACCATTTTGCAATTTTATCACAATTTTTAGTATATATACTAGTTGCCATGACAACCATTTCATGTATGTTATGTCAAATCATTAAATTAACTGAAAATATTTGTATCTGAAAAACATAAGTGAATTGAATTAAAATATATCAAAATAAACATATTTAGCTCAGTATATGTTACCGTAATCGTGCTAAGAAATTTCATGTAGTTTCATTGGTGGTTGGGGATCGAATTAAATGTGTGTTGTTTCGAATCTGAAAGACTTACTGGCCCAACTTACTCATAATGTGTTTCATTCTAAATGGTCTTACAAATTGGTTACAAAAATTGAAACATTTACCAGTGAAATTTGACACCATTTTGCAATTTTAACACAATGTTTACTATATATACTAGTTGCCATGACAATCATTTCATGAATGACATGTCAAATTATTAAATAAACTGAAAGATTGTATCTGAAAAACGGAAGTGAATTAAATTCAACACAAAAATTCTATAAAAGTGAAAACCTTAAGAAATGCAAAAAACAGTGAAAAATGGCCCTTTTTCACTGTTTTTCTGTAAAAAAACAACCGAAAATGAACAAAATATATGTACTATTCAAACAAAAAAGGGGAAATTTAGTTTCTGCTAATACAAAACGCAAAATTATAGACACATGTCAAGGTTTCGATTACTGTTATTGCCCTGAATTACTTCAAAAGGTCATTTTCAATAAAAATGTCCGCCATCGTGGCCGCCATCTTGAATTTAGGGCTTTGCCCCGGGTATGGGCGAAAAAGTTGGTGTTTCCCAAAAGGACATATATCGAGGAAAGTAATGATATAAATTGTTTTCCCGTGCTTAAAAAAGTACATAAAAGTAGGTTATCTCTTGGACCACATGTATGGCAACACTGCTTGCGAAAATGCGTTATAATAGTGTATCGAAAGCGCCAAAAACAAATTATGTCAAAATTGAAATCATTGGACCTCAACGTAATGTACACCACAAAAATAGTTACCAGCCACCGAATTATGTAAACCTTTACTTTTTTCGACATGTCCTTTGAATAGCTATAATTATAAAACATATGATAGTGCTTTAATTCACAAAAAGAAAGAGGTCACCAACTATTTTAAAAAGTCAATTTTATCGTAAATTACAGAAATAGAACTGACCTTGCTGAACCGGCAAACAAAAGCATAATGTATCAGAAGGGACCCCGTATTCAGGGTCAGGGGAAACAATTTGCCACAGATCTGCCCGAAACAGAAACGGTATAATGTGCCGTATAAGGCACACATAATTAAGATCTTTAGCAGATAGGAGGGTGGTATTTCCTACACAAAAAAACACGTTCAGACAATAAATTATGCACTATAAACTTGATTTATAGAAATAATTATTGATGTTACTTAGATCCTGTTATCTCACAATCTTTGGTATAATAGAGGCTGTCAATTTCTTCTCTTAATTTTGTTTTCATGTTGCAACGTATTACAAATGTTACGTGTGTAATATATGCATGTCCGGTCATTATTTAGGACAAGTTTTGTGCTCTATCTCGTAACATCAATAATTCCTTCTTTAACTTAAGTTAATAATGAAGATGTAGCAAATGTTACTGTAACATTGAGACATTGAATATATATTTAGACACGTTTTTCAGATACAAGTAACATAAGTATTCTCCATGTTACAGTAACATTTGCTAAATCTGCATTATAAACTTGTTTTGAAGAAGGAATTATTGATGTTATATAAATGCTACATAGATGTTACGTGGAGATTACTTATGTTACATGTATCTAAAACACGTGCCTCAACATAAGAAAAAAGTTACAATATTACAGTAACATTTGCTAAATCTGCATTATAAACTTGTTTTGAAGAAGGAATTATTGATGTTACATAAATGCTACATAGATGTTACGTGGAGATTACTTATTTTACATGTATCTAAAACACTGCCTCAACATAAGTAAAATGTAACAGTAACACTAGACAAATTAGCATATTAATGGGATGTTACAGACATTACGTTGACAGTACTTATGTAACGTGTAACTAGAAAAGGTGCATTTATATTTTTTACGACTTTCTTTTATGAAACTGACTGACCTTAGTTTGTCATTAGTGTTTTAATATGTTACAGTTGCGATGGTATGTCTTGCTGTAAGTGTGGTCACGCTGCATGCTTTTTCATTGATAGTACAGATCTACGTATGTAAAGCAGTACCCATTATATCAGTATTTACACATGAATTTTTTCATGAAGAAAAAAGGTCACTACCTTTTTGCATGCAAAGTTGCGATATTTCGAAATGCAGCTGCGAATCTTCTGTAAATGTGGTCGAGAGAAAATTTTGCTTCCGATGAAAACAATGTTGATTCAAATATTCGATGAATGTGTGTTTCGGATTTATAAGTTTGTTAATGTAGAAACGTTTTTTACATAAACCGGACAATCACTGACTGGAATGGATTTAGAATATGTATCAGGATTTTTACCACCCTAAACAACTATCTTTAGATAAAAAACTTTTGTCTTTACAATATAATAAATGTCCACAACCAGTTATGGGCGGCGCGTTGGGCGGGCGGGGTCAAGGGATGCAGGTGAATGTTAGAAATAGTGATAATTACATTATTTGACTAAAGTATAATTGATTTTGACCACTTCATTCAGAGAATGATATTTTATATATCGGTATGTAAGAGAAATAACTTGTACAAATATTCTTAGTTAATCCCGAGATTAGTTGCCGAGTGGTATCGTAAGATGGGTGTTTGGCAGGACTTACGTTATGCTGTTGGCGCTATTGACGGAACGTCTCACCAAATGCACCGAGCTTGTGTTCATCAGCAACATTTCTTTTCCGGTCATAGAAGACGCTATGTTATTCACACTCAAATAGTAGACAATGATGGAAACATTTGCTATTTTGAATCGGGGTATCCAGGTCATTTAAATGATGCCCAACAGTTTACCTAAACACATTTTTGTAACCTTTTTACCCAGTCGTGAAATGAACATAGATAGTCTTCTTTTGGTATTTGTTGGACATACTGGGTACCAGGTATAAAGCGCTGCCAAGAGAACGAGCACTTCTGGACTTAGTTTTTCCAATCAATTTCATACGCCTTTGGAGGGAAAGAAGTCGCATGGAATCAGGTCCGGTGAGTAAGGCGAGTGGTTTACAGCATGTACGTCAGACGCCAATAAGGCCTTAACATCCTCGCACCTGTGAGAGGAGGTGTTGTCATGAATCAGATGGGTACCTGACCATACATTGCTTGGACGCTTCTTATTGTAAAACTTTTTAACTTTCTTCAGCACAGAGTTCTTATAGAGATCCAGTGACTGTATGAACAAATGGACTAGGTACTTAAACAACTGGTTTGCTAGAATTAAAAGAATGACGTACATTATTTATTTCGTACTGATGGTTCTCTTGGCAATACAATGGCGTGTTTTATCTTTTCGGTTCGAATGTTTGTTATCAGCTTTTCTCTGTGGCTCAAACATAAGCACCCAGGTTTCGTCACCTGTTATTAACAAGTTAGAAAGAACCTAAATATAACAGTTTTTGTATTTTTTCAGAAGTTCCCTGACACACTTTAGACGTTGTTTCGTAGACATTTGCTACGCAATGAGCAATTGAGGTACCCATCTAGTACAAATCTTTCTCGGTTCCACGCTACCTTGTGATAAGCGGGTTCCAC
This sequence comes from Saxidomus purpurata, assembly GCA_022818135.1. Classification (NCBI taxonomy): domain Eukaryota; kingdom Metazoa; phylum Mollusca; class Bivalvia; order Venerida; family Veneridae; genus Saxidomus; species Saxidomus purpurata. Next base: position 7,357 of record JAFMSR010001750.1, read on the forward strand.
CACATCCATTACAGCAGCGATGTTTGCCTTAGTAATAGGGCTTTTAGGTCTACCAAGGCGGGCGTCATCTTTGAGCATTAAAACCTTTATTATACCAAGATCTGTACGCATAAATAAGGACTGTGGTCCATATAATTGCATGGTTCATCAAATATCTGCTTTGAATTTATACAAAACCTAATGAAGCATTTTATATAGCCGGGAATTTCAGCCGTTTAGTTTATATAACAAGGTGAATTGTAAAATGTTCGGTGCATATGACTGCATACATTTCAAACAAAGATACCTGGGTCATATGAAAAGCACAAAATTAACGGGTTTCGGTAGCTATTGAAAACAGAATTGAAGTACATGTACAGTGAAGCGTTATAAAATATACCTGGGATAAATCTGCGCAAACGCGTAAGTGACACAACTTTTTGCAAGACCCTCGTTTAACTTCATTTCTTCTGGGTGATATTTTCTATGCAACAGAACAGAACAAATTTAATACAAAAATATCTAAAGTAGACAGGTTTTTTTAAATATCATTTTATTATTTTGTCGTTTTTCTCATAGGTTCACATGACTCAAAACACATCACTTTTGAGGGGATTGACCTATCAGAAACACCAGATGTCGTATAAGAACTGTGCTTCCCGTCAGTGTTAGTACTTTATACTAGTAGTTTACCACTGTAAATGGTGTTCACTTACAAGTCACCCTAGTTATTAACGGTAAAATCAACGTAAATGATAGGTAAAAGTACATTTACCGGCATAAATCTTGTTGATCTCCTAGGCCCCGGTCCAGCTCTATATTACTCTTTTATTGGCATTTTTTTATATTCAAAACATGTTTTACTCACTATTTATACGTTATTCTGTTAAAAAAACATTGACATTTTTTTTTCACTGGGACATATAATATATAAAGGTATACAACGCGAGCGTAACGCTATGGGAGCTTACTCGGCAAACTTGTAGAACATTTGAAAATCGGAGTTTATACGTTTGCAGCCTTTACACAAAGGACCGTTCATAGTGAACATTTAAAGTCTTCCATAAAAAGTACATTGACAGCATAAACACCTTTCAAATACGCAGCACAAGTCTCTGTGAACGATTTGTTTCATTTTACACTTTTAGCGTTACTGAAATTGTCATTGCCCCGACCAGGCTTCGAACTATTGACTATGAAAAAAGACCCACACTCGGTGACCGTGTGTTTTGATACGGTGTACACATGGCGTACGCTCTCTGTTCCTGGCTATCTTGTATGACCAAAGGGAATGTTTATCAACAGTGGTAACACGTGGAAGTATTTCTCGTTATTCTTATCTACACATTTGGATTAATTAGATCAGTATGAAAGATTTAATATAGAATTCTAACACAAGCGGCTGCATTTCCTATATAAACATATAGGGAAAAGCCTGTATTTTATTTTACGATAAAATACAGCACGTTTTACCAAGGACGACGTGCAGTAAATGACGTAACGACGTGACGTATGTAAACAAGCGCGTCCAATCGTATTTCGCGTTTTAAGGTTACCATGATGTACTACGACGCGTTAAATAAAGTTCGGGGTAATATTCAAAGAAAATAACGTATTAGAATCGAAATAATAAATTGTTCCCTTTATTTTATCGTTTGAATGCGAAAAATTAAATCACTCGTGCTACGCACTCGTTATTTAATTACTACGCATTCACACTCCTGACTATATTTTATTCAACGATAAAATACAGGGAGACATTTATTATTTCTTAATTAATATACCACTAGGCGGTTTATTTTATATCAACTGTATTTTGAACCAAAAGTTATGTTAGTAAAACGAGGAAGAAAATTATTTTGCAAATCAATAAGTCACTTTTGGTACGTAAACTAGTAATACAGTTGAGTTAACTATTTGGTTTAAGCATAAATAAAACAACACATAATTCAAAGTAAAATCTACGTAAAAGGTTAGCGAATAGTTCAATCCATTTCGACCAAAAAGTTACTTTTTAAATGATTTAAAACAGATGAAATCAATAATATTAAACAACTACAGACAAACGTTGAGGTCAATATATAGTTTTGAGGACCGGTTAAAAATGTGTTAATGACCGATGTCAAAATATATTGACCGATATTAGATCGTATACCTCATAAAAGTAGTGAAATAATGCGAAAATATATCAGTAATGGCGTCTTGAAATCTGGAAAGGTCTTCACGTTTTTTCCAGGTCTACTCATACTTTTGCGGACCCAGCAAATGATCGCTATAAGCCAATGAGGATTAAGCATTTATGACAGGTATACGGTATTATACAATGTACTACAGTTTTTATTTTACCTAGCGTACTGATAATGATAAATGGTTGGCTAACGAAAATGATTGCTATCCGCAGGTGACGACCGATGAATAGTTTAATATTTGTACTGTCAATAAAAAGAAAGATGGTATTGAGAATGGTCTGTCCTGTATTACTTTACATAGTACCCTATGCAATCTCTAATGAAAAAAACATGACTTATTTTTAAACCAATTCTTTAACTAAGTAGGAATCTCTTAAAATTTAAAAAAAGGTCTGAAAAATACCGGTTCAGAATGCACAACCAATAACTGAAGTGTAATGCGATAATCTTACTGAAAATGCTGCTCTTGTTCACGATCGACACTTCATGAAAGTCTTTTCAAACAATTTTGTAATGAACAACTAGTTTATTGTTAAACTTGCGATGTTTCGCTGAGCCAATTATACAATGAATGTTGCTTAACAAAAGACAAACGTGTAACTTTTATTTACAAGACTAGTCAACAGCCTTCACAATGTGAACACAAAGTTGTGAAAAACTGTGATTTTGTACTAGTTTTTGATCCCAACTAATTTCATTTACTCATTTAGTAATATACAATAAGTTTTACTGCCTGATTAAACATTTTAGATAATGGTTTTTTTCTGCAGGATTCACAGAGTAAAAACACATTGTTAAAATGCTTCCTTATTTCACTATAGTTTGACATATTGTGTGTTATGAGTATTGATATTACTATTACTAATATTATTACATCATTCTATCAGACTAAGTTAAAGACAGACTGAATATAGATTGTTTAAAGTTTAAAAGGAAATTTTTATAACTATGTGTGTTGAGAAGTGGATACATAATGTTGTCCAAAAAATCGGGGAATTGCAAAATTGCGTAAGAACACCAAGCTAGTTGATTAACAAACTGCAAATTAACAAGAGCATTCTGTAATACGCGTATGTCACCCCCTCCCCCCCCCTCTGGATGCAAACGTAGAACTAGACAAGGAACCGTTTTTTTGGCCTTTTAAATAAAAATTTTTGTTTGGCTTTAAAAAAAATAAATGAAATTGTTGGCCTTCAAAAGTTAAAATATTTGGCTTTAAAAAAGATACAGAAAAATTTGATTTGCCTTAAAAAATACAAAAAAATGCATGTGGCCTATAACAAATTATTTAGCCTTAAAAATATTTTCAGCCTTAAAAAATTATTTTCGTTCATAAACCGTTTTACTATTCCGGGTCACATTGACATTGACTTTTGCCGTACTGACCTCAAAAACAAAAGGGTTGACCAACCTCCATATGAAGTTTAAAGATCCTAGGCCTAAGCGATCTAAGCGGTACAATCCGACAACTAGTTGGTAGACGGACGGACCGACCGGCATACCGAACGACCGACATTTGCAAACCACTATATCCCGGCATAAAAATGGCAAATTATGACAATCATCAGTTTTATTTTCCATGTTGACAGAAGTCATATAGATCTAATATATTAAAACAATTTTTATACACTTTTCTTTAACATAGATATTTTGCTTCATCTATCATTTTGGAAAATAACCCAAAGTTTTCTGGGAAACATGGATAACTTGTCTGTAGCATCAACTGAAAACGGCTATTATTTAACAATCGATAATGACGACATGAACTGCAACTGGATAACGTCTTTGTAGCTTCAGCTGGCAACGACTTCTATTTTATATTCGAAAATGTTTTGTAGCTTCAAATAGGGACGACTTCAATTTTTAACCCGATAAGGACGATATAAACTGAAACTGGATAACGTGTTTGTAGCTTCAACTGGGGACGATTACTATTTTAAATGAGATAAAATGGATATCAACTGAACTGGATAACGTGTTTGTAGCTTCAACTGGGGACGACAAAAAATTTAAACTCGGTAAGGACGATATAAACTGAAACTGTGTAACGTGTTTGTAGCTTACACCAGGGAAGATTACTTTTTAATATTCGATCAGGACGTTATCAAGTGAAACTGGATAACGGGTATGTAGCTTCAACTGGGAACGACTCCTATTACACTTTCGATAATGACGATACAAACTGTAACTCGATAACGGGTTTGAAGCTTCAACAAGGGACGACAACTACAGTACATTTGATACTGATGATATTAACAGAAACTGTATAACGTGTTTGTAGCTTCAACTGGAGACGACTACTATTTTACATTCGTTATGACGATATTCACAGAAACTCGATAACGTGTTTGTAGCTTCAACTGGATACGACTGCTATTTTGCATTCGATAATGTCGATATAAAGTGATATTGTATAACTTGTATTGAGCTTCAACTGGGGACGACTACTATCTTACATTCGAAAATGACGATATGAACTGTTTCTCGACAAAGTGTTTGTAGCATCAACTGGGGACGACTACTACTTTACAATCGATAATGTCGATATAATCTGAAACTGTACAACGTGTATGGAGTTTCAACTAGAGGCACTAATACTTCACCTTCGATAATGACGATATAAACTGTTTCTCGACAAAATGTTTGTAGCTTCAACTGGGGGCGACTACTACTTTACTTTCGATAATGACGATATAAACTGTAACTGGACTACTTCTTTGTAGCAGCAGATTGGTCCGACTGCTATTTTGCATTCGATAATGTCGATATAAACTGAAACTGTATAACGTGTCTGGAGTTTCAACTAAGGGGGCACTACTACTTCACCTTCGATAATGACGATATAAACTGTTTCTCGACAAAATATTTGTAGCTTCAACTTTGGACTACTACTACTTTACATTCGATAATGACGATATAAACTGTAACTGGATAACTTCTTTGTAGCTGTAGCTTTGGACGACTTTGATTTTAGATTCGATAACGACGATATAAACTGAACAATAATATAAACCGGAACTGCATAATGTGAATGTAGCTTCAGTTTTGGAGGGCTATCATTTTGACATTCGATAACAATTAAATGATTTGGCATTATATATAACTTATTCATTCTCGTATTTAAATTATCATTATTTATTATTTATTATTATTATTATTATTATTATTATTATTATTATTATTATTATTATTATTATTGGTGGTATTTTTGTTATTATTATTATTTATTTATTATAATATTTAGTTTTGTTGTTGATGATGTACATGCATACTGTTTTTCTCATAGGACATCAAAAGGTTTTATGCATCTTGTACATAAGATAACTTGCTTAATATTTTGTTAAAATAAATGAAATCAGAAATTTCATAGGCAGGAACTTTTGTGTTTTTTTTCAATAAAAGTATATTATATTGTGTTAAGTTACAAACAATCGGCAGTATTACAGGACGATTTTTCTTGTATGTGATCACAAAAACGTACTTGAGGGAGGAATGATATAGAATTGAAACACATTGAAGTTGCGACTTGTGTTCAAAGCAATACTGATACCGTCTGATGTATAACGCAACCTAATATCACGTTATGGAATATTGAGTAGAAATTTAAGCACCATAAACCATTTTGAATTCTAATTGGCTAGATAATTGTAGCACAGGATGACTCTAGAAAGTGAATGAAAAATGATAGACATTAAAAAAATTGAACTATGAAAACAACATGTTATCTAAATGAAATAAATACATGGACTTTTTTGTTCAAAGATTTATTTTCTGGAATAACAATATATTGCATATAAGTTAAGATTCTATTTTGAGTAAAGTTATTGCAATCAAAATACAAAGCAACCCAAAGAAGATCTAGTTCCATGCTAGCACAAGCTTCTTACTCAATCAATAGTAGCTCCAATCAAAGATAAACATTTTAGTATAAACTTTGATGATAACCTGTTTTTTATTGTCTTTTTGTTTGTTTTGTTTATTAATTCAGTATTTGCAGACGAAGCTTCTTTGTATTGATGAAACTAAGCTTAGGCTAATGTTCCTGGTGTAATATAAAGTTTATAAATTATTATATCTATTTGTAGTGTATATTGTCTGTATGTATATTGCACACATGTTCTTGAATTTATTTAAGATTGTGTTTTCTTTCATTAAGTTCTACTCTGTTCTGTTCTTTTCAATCATTTCATTCGAAAAGTTTAAACATACTAGTACTTGCAGACGCCAGATGTAGTTAGGAATAATAATTTGTAGTTTCTTTCTCGTTTGTATTCGTTTCGGGAAACAAAGATACAGATAGACTACAGATTACAAACTTAACTTTGGGTCACGTTGTGAAGAGAGAGATACAGGGCGGTTGTGATGGCTGAAGATAATATTGGGCATGATAATGGATACATACATTAGTGAAGCTGGCACTATATCGCTCACCTGAGAACCATCGCACCTGTTACTAATGTCAATGGGTACTTGGTAAGTTAGTGGTTGCTATAGGAACTCATTGGTAGCTAGGTTTCTCCTATAACTCTATATAAAAAGGCAAGTGACACCCCTGCAGGAGTGGTCAATTTTTACTACAGCAAGTGGACCCCCGGGCAGGGTCAACTTTGAAAAGAAGATTTTTAAAGGTTAACCTATAAATGTCACTGTAAAATAAGTGAGCTGCTGTGCCTGGCCAATATTGACCCAAGGGGCATGATTTGACCAAACTTGGTAGAGGTCTACTAGAGAATGCCATGTATTAGATGTCTTACCTCTAGGCCGTGTGGTTTAAGGAAAGGGATTTTCATTGTTTTTCCTATAGAATCAATTTTAACCAAGGGTCGTGATTTGAACAATTTTGGTTGAGATATACTATGCATTGCTACATGCAAAATATCTAAGCTTTAGGCCTTGTGGTTTAAAGATTTTCCTATTTGTTGCCAAAGCAAAGAGTTCTGCATGAAATGAAATTCGTTTTGCACTTTTGTTAGAGATGTATGCAAGGAACACACATATGTCTAGTTTCATCGGCATTGACCCTGTGGTTTTAGAGGAGATGTCATTCGAAGTAAAGGTTTTCGAATTGACAGACGACGGACAATCATCCATCTTAAAAGCTCATCCTGGTACTGAAATGCCTGGTGAGCTGAAAACATATTATTGTTTTGGACGAAGCAAAAAGCTGAAGCTTTTGTGTTACATGCATTGTATAGCAACATTAATTCTTAGGTGATTTCGTAATCGCCTTTGAGTCGCGGAGAGGTGTATTGGCCATCGGCCTAGGACTTTACGTAAATAAGAGTGTATATCGTATACCTGTCATAAATACTTTATCCTGATTGGCAGATAGGGCTCACTTGCCGGGTCCGCAAAAGTATGTTTAGACCTTGAAAATGATGTGAGACCTGAATTCTGTTATATTTTCACATGAGTTTCACTACTCTTTATGAGGCATACGGCATAATAATTCTAGACTAATGTTTCGGTCATTACATAGTTTAGCGGACTTGTGCAAAAATGATATCACTTATAATAGGTCTGCAAAGCTATGTATTGACCTCAAAATTAGTCTATAATTGTATATTCTAGTCCAAACACACGTCATTTTCGAAATCGCTCATTAACAGTATTACCATTTAAGTAATATAACAAAAATCATCCCGTTTTCATTCACAAAAGAAGGCTCTTGTAAGAATTGTCTGTCGCCATTTTAGGATCTTGCGGAAACCAGACATGAAAAATACGCAATGAATACAAAATTGAAATTCACTGTAAATAGAGGATAATTGTTTGTTTCGGTGTAATATCACTTTATAATTTCAAATAGTAGGCGCATTAATGGTATTTTCTCGTATGGCGTAGACATTAGTGAAAATTGATACATACATGTACTGTGTTTACGAGTGAAGTTAACAGGATATTACATAGATACAAACGCTTTTTCTATTTTTTTTATGTTCAAGTCTCTACTTTTGTAAAGATTATCTCAATAAAATGTCAAAAGTTGCTGGAAGCATCATATGGTGTGATTTTAACGACGTCATCGACGTTTGGTTTCCAGCATTCATTATGCTCGGTAAACATTTTGACGTGGATCCGCCAGAAAAACATAAAATATACTTCAGTTAATGTTAATCTGATTAGACATGTGAAATACATTCTCGTGTAACAAATTTGTACTAGAAATACATTCTCTGTTTAAGTCTATCAAAATACGCAAAGCTTTTACAAAAGATATCCTTGACATTTTTCTTAAGACACGTGTAGAGTCTCTTTATTTGGATGTGTTAGGCTTATAACTACAATCTATAACCATGTGAAACAAGAAGCTCTGTCTCCGTCATGGAATATCATCACGCTGATACATGTTTTATTATACATGCTTTAAGTGTTGACAGTTAATGTTGTGCATAGTAATAATCATCTGTTGGGGCTGCTACAAACTCTTCATCCAGCTCATTCCTTATTTCAGAGAACGTTGGTCGGGTTTTCGAAGATTCTGACCATGCTCTCTTCATCACTTTATACCACCTGTAATAGAAATACAATTTCAAGTTAAACATGCAAGAATTAACGACCATCTTTTGTAACCACAGGTTAACATAATTTTCAATAGTTTGTGTGAAAGAAACGACCGAATTTATTATAATAGTTATGAAAATGATTTTAAAATGGTTTCCTTTCATTTACTTAAACACGGGTCAAACTATAGCATATGACATACCAGGGCGTAGTTGACTTTGACCCCAGGGGACTGATTTGAACAACTAACCTGATGACCACCAGACAATGCTACATACAAACTATTTAAGATCTGGTACTTACAGTTTCTTACTAGAGGACTTTTACACTAATTACATATATAAAACCCATAGGATGAGCCAAATTTATGGCATAATTAAATTATTTTTGTAGAGATCAGCAACATAGTGCTAAACATTTACTATCTTAAGCTATTGGACTTGTGGTCTAGGACAAAACTTGTTTTATTTCCCTATAAAACAAGTGACCCGCAAGCATGATTTGAACAAAATAGATAGCGGATCATTTGAGAAAGACCAATAGGCAATGGTACAAGCCAACACCTGCATTAGACGTTATGATTTCAGACGAGAAGTGTTTTGAAGATTTCACTATAGCTCGATGTAAATTAAGTGACCCTAGGCAGGGTCTTTTTCAACCCTGTGAAAAACATGTGATAGGATGAGTAGATAATCCTACATACGAACTATCTAAGATCAGGACCTTGCGATTTTTGACAAGATAACCCCTAAGGCAGATTCAGTTAAGACGTCAGGGGTATCATTTTAACAAACTTAGTTGAGATCCAATAGAAAATGCTACACAACAAATATCTTAGCTCTGGAACTTAGGGTATTCTTGAAGATATCCCTTGAAGTATTAAACTGTATGCAAAATTAGTCATGATCCGCTCTGGGACAATGATTTGAACATAATTGGCAGAGGATAACTAGACATTGATGTATACTAAATATCTGAGCTCTGAGCCTTGCACTTTTACAAAAAAAGATTAACAAAGATTTTAGTTCCGATGCCTAATAAGGAACCATAAGAACAAATTTAATACAGTTCAATGCAATGATGATTCTGGACAAGTTAATGCTATTCCATGAGATGGTTTATCAGGATAATTCATTGAAAGCAAATGTGGTCAACTGATGAACAGACGGACGGAGGGACATTCATTAATCCTAAAACCGATTGACTAAATGGCCTTTTTATCTAGGCTTGTTAGTAGCGACTAATAGATGAATCTTACAAATTATGAAATCAATATGTCACTGGCCGAAGATGCGAAGCCATGCAAATATTTTCATATCATAGATTAAAGTACGAGTGATCCAAGGCTTCTCAATTTTGTAGACTTTTAAATCACGACCGATCAAAAACTGAAGTTATGATGAATATAGGATACTTATGATAAATAAATGGGCCTTCTCAATTTTAGGATCCAAGAGATAAGGTCGAGGTGACCAAGATTTCTGAAACAGGTTTTAGTAAAATAATCTTCAAGAGTTCAGCCTACTATCATCAAATATCATCAGTTTACATTATTTAAGCATCAATGAGTAAAAGTGTAACAAATAACAAATAAATATATGTAACTTACTTGTCATCACATTGCTCTGGCTTCGGTAGTCGGTAGCCACTTTTCAGTCTTGCTGGAAGATCTCTACCTCTGATATCACCGTATGGACTGTCACCTTAAAATACGAAGAAAATGCTTTACAGGACAAAGCATAGCCTCGCCACCAGGCTAGATAATAATATAATTATATAATAAAACTCTGAGCAATATAATGTCAGCCCCTTTTTTCTAACGATCGAGCCGATCAAGCATATTTTGCGTCAAAAGGATGGAATATGTAAGAATTAAGGGGGCAGATAATCATTACATAGAAGTATGGTGTTTGGCCTAGTGTTCGTGGGAGGTCCAGAATTCGTGGTATTTAGATTAAGCTCGCTCTATTCTAATACTCGTGCACATTTTCGGTCAACAGACACCCCAAAAAATTAAGTATTTCTACCAAATATGTGATTTCTAGCTAGATGTTTAAGTTGGCATGCGTCTGTCCACCATTTTGTGTTAAAGGGAGCGTTAACTACGAGCGTTCTAATGAGGGCCGATCAATAATATTATTAATGTTATTATTCAGCTGAAGCAGGTAAGATTTTCGTCATTTGGATCGGCATCTTTTATCAGTTTAGCACCAACAATCATTTCTGCCCCCTGAATTATGTCCAAATTGTCCCCATTACATCAATACCTGAAATCAATCAAAGTGTTGATAAATCCAAGTTCATGTTTACCGTTAATAAGTTACAAAGAGTTGATGTTCTTGTACCTTTAAATGACAAAAAGTGCAGATCGATTTAAGTTACTCCGAAATCTTATTATTAAAAGGGTTGCTGCTTTTTAAACTATTACTGGAAGGATAATTCTTTGCTTATTTATATGTAATCAACCAATTCTGATTAACAAGACATGAACACATTATTTTAACCGTGATTCTAAAACAAAAACAGGTGCGACTCTTTTATTGCGACCCACGGATTCTGGTGCACATATTACTGTGATGTCAAAGGTCATCACACCTAATATTTTGGCGGCTGTGTCATCAATCTATTGTTACTTATTTTACATACCAAAAAATCTGTTCTGAAGTTCAGGAGATACTGTTTTACTTTTAACTTTTTATGTGCAGCGTTTGTAGCGATTTATGAATTTTATGAATTTTAGTGTCTTTGACAGCATTTATACAATTTCATTGTGATAGATCAAAGACACAATATCAGTAAAGAAAAACATTTCATTTTACTTTTGCGTGTTTTGTGCTACCTTACTAATTCATCCGTTATAAGCAAACTTACCGAATGAGAAGATTTCCCACAGTACGATTCCATACGACCAAACGTCGCTTTTCTCTGTTGCCCTGATAGTTGATTTTAAGCATTCCGGTGCCATCCATTTTATTGGAATGCGCTCCTGACATTTAGAAAAATATATATTACGAAAAGCCCATTTAAAGGTCTGGATATTTACACTTCGACTAACGTCTAACGAGTAGCACTATTTCATATTATTTCATAACACCGTGGTAATTAGCCAAATCAAAAGTCAAAACTTTCAATAAATGGTAAGTGAATATTGTCTTCATTTGAACGACTTATATAATATTTTACTAGAGATATTGTATATTATAAATGATTTTTGATTCTGTGGCATCTACAGAAGAAATCCTAAGCTTTTTTACTCGTAAAATACTTGTATTTCATTTATAGTTATTGAATCTTATCAATATACATACAACCGCTAACAGGAAAGAGGGACGGGAATTAAGCACAAGTCAAAATGTAACAATCAGTTGTTTATTCCGGCGACAGCTGATCATATCTTCAAAGAAAGCCTAATGCTTTATTACGCCGCTCCATCCAGGCATGCTGTCAATATTTTTACTGATAACATGCAAAAAGTGTCATAAGTGTGGAAACCGCTTCTTAGGTCAGAGTTTCGACAAGTCTTGTTATAGAGAAATGTTAAATGAATCCATGGCCATTAAAGTAATATCTTCGTCGGCGAAAGTATTATAGTAGGATTTTGACCCGTGAGCTATGACCTATTATAGAAAGTGCAGTCACGACACAACTATACCTCATTTATATTAAATTTCTTTTCTTTAATCTATGATTAAGTACCCTCGATTTGACGCCATCGTCAAATTTAGCACTGCACGGGCAAAACGATTATCAAGACTTCTTAACATGCACGCGATGGTTATTCTATTGTTCAAATTATCATAAGTTTTCGAATGATTTGTTTTCATAATCGCAGCCCATGCCTGTTTTGAGTTGAACATATTTGTAAATTATGCAACATGAAGCAAAATATTTTATTATTAAATCACCGCTAGAAATAGGGGTGCACACTACCTCAATAGCCTGTTATCAATCGATGAATACAACCGTTTTAATTTCATTTGAGCTTGATGAAAAAATATTGATGACCTTGCATGTGTGTATACATACAGGTGTTAGAGACCGAGTACATTTCATATATTGTGTCGATGTATAATGAATAGATTTAAATATATCTTTAACATGGCGTGAACAAATACCCTTCATGTAAATGCATGATTCTCTACAGAAATGTCCATGGAATGTGAAAGCGGGCTACGCATGAGAATTCGTATTGTTTTTTTATTTGAAGTATCAGTAAGATACCATGCTATGATTATCGTTATCGTATGTGTACAATTATCAACATTTACATGTTAACTATTTACGTATATTAAATGTCTGTCCGTGAACTTGTTAATTAGTTTATACTTATCATTTTTAGCACGATTGTGGAGAAAGCTTGTAGCTGCGTTAGCTTACCGAGTCACTCGCGAGACCGCTTCCTGGAAAAATAGTACTGGTATCATATGAGGAGGTATGGCCGTGACCCCCAGTGGGGGTCGAGCATGCAACCTCCGGGATAAGCGGCAGACATCATAACCCTTACATCACCATTCCCCCCTTTTTTGTTATTTGACCGCATTGAGTTTATCCGATATGACATACATGTATGTCATAGAAATATTACAGATATATGCATGTAGGCAAAAACATTCATTTTTTAACCACAAACAATTTTTCACCGGCGTTTTTCCGCCGAAAAAACGCCCGTCGTTTTATTGTTATGAGATATTTGTTTAGATATTTTCTTTATCGTTTGTACATGTTTCTACACAAAAACGTGAGCGATACCCGACACAATGATAGTTACATGTTAAAGGTTGAGCAATTGTCTGCTTCAACACGTTGTCACCCGTTCCCTCAAGTGTGTGTGCAACATGTCCATTGATTTGACATATGTTTCGGCAGCTTTCATATAGCATAAACAGTCTGAAGTCATCTTTAAAGATGCGATATACATAAAGTATTAACTAGTACAGTATTGATCGATAAGTGTCCACAAAAAAAGATAAAAGGCGGAGTTTAGGAAACCAATATTGGGCGGTGCTTCATAGCTACTTTGACAAGCGTGTCGGCAATGTCCAAACATTTTTGCATTGCTTTTGATAATATCGGTGAACCTCCTAACTCTAATCAATTTCGTTAGTGGTTGTAATACACATCATAGCATACCCTTTTCTCCGGAGCTCCATCTTTTTCATTGTGTTCAGGCTGTGGTCCAAAGCCAGCTATTTTCACTTCGAGATCAGAATCGAGCAGTATGTTCCGCGCAGCAAGATGGCGATGTACTACCTACAGGTTGGTTTCAATTATTAAGATTTGTGACGAATAAAGAAACAAAATGTCAGCAATGAAAAATTATGTAAAATAAGTAATATCAATTTTCTATCAAAATGCTGATATAAAATTAAACAACATCTTTGTAATGTTCTGATGGTATTTCTATTAACGCAAGTATGAGTATTCAAATGTTCTCTTTTATGTTGATACACTATTCTAAATTAGTCAAACATACTTATCAATGAACGTGCTCCTTGTTCATTAAACGTGATATTTATTTAACACCTATTTAAAGATAAATAGCTATGCATCATTGTATAAATATACTAAAGGTGTTGCCTAGGTTGTTATCATTGGTATTTATTAAGACATTGTTACATGTTCTATGTTACTGTAACCTTTTTAAGTCTCATCCTTTATAACTTTAAAAAGAGATAAGTAGATGTTATTGCGCATCGTCAAGGCACGATAGTATATTGATATACGTTTCTTTAAAGCATCATCGAAGAAATCCGAGGCTTTCATTGCAATATTTTGCCTTTTACCCAAACAGCTTAGTTATGACCACAGCCACAGTTTGACTGAGTTAACACCGAACCAGCCACATTACCTGAATCTGCTCATGTCTATGACTGGAAGCCAGTTTCATGTCCAAACTTACTGTAAAATTGACTTACATGTTAAAGTGGTAATACCTCTTAGTGTGACTATGACCATCGTTATTAAATGGGATATATTTACAAAAGGTTTATTATCAATTAGAGACCAATTATTTTGAACGTTATAGCTAAATACCATAAAATGTATAACAATCTTATTCCTATTAAACGTAGATGAAAAATAAAAAACTATTTTTTGACTGGCAAAGTCAATAATTACTTTTCATTAATTTTGTATGATAACTATTTGTTTTAAATCCACTACGAGCAATGAAAGAAATTGTACTGCATTACTTCTAATTTTCTAAACATTTTTCTTATTTAAATAACTTTTCTTGACTGTGATTTTTCTGTTCACTTTGAACTGTATAAGCTGCTATGGATCATCTGATATGATATCCATGACTGTCCTGACATTAAAAATTTCTGTCTCGGTGTCAAAGGTCCTAATTGTTTTATCTACTTCGACTATAAATGCAATCCATCGGTTTTAAACAGACCGAGTACATATCCCGATCGGGGAAAATAACCCTATCTAGCTAAACATTAACAATACAACAGTATAATTTTATTTTGCTATGAAAAAGTGCAAGTTAATTTTTTTCAGTGTATGTTTATATTTTTGCAAGCCAGAAGAATAAACAAATTTGATGTCAATATCTTGCTGGTGAAATTTTGATGTTTTTAAATACAGCACAACCAAAAAGAAATGTTTTTATCAGGTTTGTGTAGATGAAATAAATGTTTTGTTAAAGGACACGGATCAAGACTTATGCCGGAGAAAGCTGCAATTTTGCACAGTTTGACCTACTGTTCTAAAAAAAATGTACCAGTCTATATTGACATTTGTTTAGCGATAGGTTTGTTTTTTTAACATATTTTATTGTATGACAGTTTCTCTACTATGACGAAGTAAAGGAACATGTACACCATTCTAACAACACGTTTGACTGTATTTGCTGGAATATTTAAATTGTAAAAGCATAAGTGCTTAAGAAATCAGAGTTTCACCTTTCGGGTAGCCAGATGTTCCATGCCACGTGCTACACCACGACCAAATCGATACAATTTCTCCTGAGTATCAAGTGTCACACTGCCCTTCAAAGTTTCAACAAAGTCGCGGAGAGAGCCATTGGAACAGTATTCGTAGATAATGAATGGTCCGACTATATGCAAATATGGTTTATCATTAAACGAGGGGAATTATTTATGCATGCTTGT
The DNA here is from genome assembly GCA_022818135.1 of Saxidomus purpurata. NCBI lineage: Eukaryota > Metazoa > Mollusca > Bivalvia > Venerida > Veneridae > Saxidomus > Saxidomus purpurata. The sequence goes on from JAFMSR010001750.1 coordinate 23,147, forward strand.
TATATCTACATATATATACATTCTTACATATGTGCAACGACACGAGACGACTAGCCTTAATGAAAACAATCTTCAAAACCATTAAATGCGAATTAAGAAATGTAAAAATGTTCCCGGGAAATATAGTACATTGTCCTGAACACTTAAACAGACATGACAAAAAAGTAATAAAACGTTAAACCTACCACCGTAAGTGTTTTGGTGTCATGTTTTTTTTCCCTATTTTGCCTTTGAAGTAGAACAGAAATCACGTAGTCAATTCGATTTTGTGCAATTTTGAGCATGTGTTTAGGTTGAATGTCTGAAAATTTAGCAATTTGAGGGCCGCTCATATTTCTGATATAAGATCGCGATCGATAAAGTCACAAACCGTAACATTTCAACATTTCCAAAAGTTTTGAAAGTGTTTACAATGACATCTGTATTATGTTATCAACAATTTCTAGCAAGGTTTTAAACGCCTATGACGAAAGCACTTGTTAAAAAAACATTCTTTAAGAATGAAAGTCGTGACCATAATTACAAAATGTGATATTCCATTACAGTCTTAATGCAAGTATAAGAATCATGAACTTTAATGACATTTTTCATAAACATAGTTATAATCATAGGCGTTTAGAATTGATCAAAATGTGACAAATTTCGTAATAAATAGTCAGTCGTGTAAAATGTTGAATGTGAGCAATGAAAGCATTCTGTTTAAATATAGCCTTAGACACATTATATCGGGTTTTTATGCTTACTATCAGTATCATTTACAACTGCACCGACGAAACGGATAACATTGGTGTGGCTTCCCACTTCCGTCGAGCTGAAATTTATCTTTGCCTTCATCAAGAGTTCATCTTGTTTAGAGTAGTCTCCTAAAATATTGAGAAAACATAGTTTTAAAGATCAAGTTGATAACTGAAATAAAAATATATCGCTCAACTTGGATGATGTTAAAACAAAAATCAACGGTGAAACGACTGCCACAATATAGAATTTTTTTCAAGGAAGTGACCTCTAAGAAGCAAATGTGTTTTCATACTCGCACAATTAGAAGTTGGCAAATGTATAAACTGCAAAAACTAAAAATGCAAATATGAAACAACTAAGACATTTAACTTACTTTTCAACGTTTTTGCAATTACTGTTGAGTTGTTTGATCTTAGCGTTGAAATGTAAATGTCAGCAAAGTTGCCAGTTTTGTGTAAGTTATCAAAAACAACGTCGTTACGACTCAACTGCCAGTTGTCCAGATCTTTGAAGTCCATTTCTCCGTACATGTAGAGAGAGTCTGCATAACACTAAATAAATACACGTTGAGGCTAAACAATTTGAAGTTAAACATCATGCAAACATAATACCATTATCGGAAAACAGAGTTGGTACATGTATTAGCAAAAATCTGTAAAATGAATTTTGTTTTACTTCTTCCCGGCTCTGGTTTTTGTTCACAGGTTTGTAAAGAATAGTACATTTCACTTTGTGATTAACATTTGTAACCAAATATATTGCACATGATTATTACCATATCTCATACCTCCTCATATGATTATTGAAGGAAAAACACACCCAATATAACAAATGTGCTTAAGGTTCGTTCCTGTCAGATCAGAGGTATTTCAAATACCCGGTATCGGAGCATATCATGATGCGACACATGTTTCACAGCCTGACTGACGGTTTAAAGACCACTGAACATACCTTGATAGGGTACAACATAATTTAGTGAAAAAGCTAGATCTTTACCTTGTTGTCATAATGATTTTTAAATCTTCCAGCAACTGACTTCCTGTATTTCACTGATACACTATGCAAACCACGTCTGACTGGTTGCATGTGTCCCCGACGT
>JAFMSR010001751.1:0-24939 GCA_022818135.1 Saxidomus purpurata
AAGCATATCAGATGATGTCAGACTGCCAATTGACACCATTTAAGTGATTATTAACATTTTTGTAGTGTTTGTTAAGTCTTTTTTAATGCATATATAATTTACTGCCTTATAAGGCAGACTTATTAAACATTGGTGTGTTTATTAGAATGTTTACGTTTTACACATAAGGAAGCTGATGAAAATCATGCTGCTGCGCAGACCCATAAGAGAATTGTTAAGAAAAGATTTCATAGCAAAATTACAACATTATAAGTGATGGTATTATTTTCCTTGTTAATTAACATATAAATTTCCTTATATCTCTGTGCCTTACTTTAACAGAGCTTTTTTGTCATTTGTCTTGCTTGTTGAGATATTATTTACATATCAGTGTGGCAATATATAAATATCACACAGGCAAGGGAAAAGACATGGTAACACAAGTAATAGTAAATAACTCGCCGCCTTTTTTAGCAGTAGTAGTTTGTCACAGATTAAGCTGATTGTACTTGGTTCCTAATGGAAATCATGGTGGCTGATGTAACAAATAAACAGGCAGTTAATTAAGGATGGTCACATGATTTTAGAGCTGTTCAGGTGTTGGAAACATCACAACAGAATTAAATGCCCTTCAAATCATCAACAATCTTCTGTCAAGAGTTATCAGAAATCAATTGAAAAGAAGAAGATAGCTTGAGTAAACACATGTAATAAAAACAGAATGACGTCCATAAAATGTTTTTGGTAATTATGTTAGTTTTATTTTAATATGTTAAGTGATTATATATGATTATACAATTGATTAAATTTCTCATTGCAGATGGGCCCAGGTAATCAGGCAGCACAATATAACAATCAAGGGTATGGGGGCATGACTCAGAGACATCCAAACATGATGGGTACAGGTCGGACACCTGGCCCGGGCCCTGGGCCAGGTCCTATGAAGAACAATATGATGGCCATGTATCAGAGGAGGGCTGCCTCGGCCCCTTACCCCCAGCAAATGCTGAACAGTATGCAGGGAATGCCTGCAAAACGCCCAATGTCGCAATATCCACCAAATGGAGCACAGGTAAAAAACAGCACAGATGAAAATGTAAACATGTTTTGAAAAGTTCTAAAACAAAATTAATGTTCTTACACATTTTCTGAGTAGAGATAACCTTGTGACTGTAATGAAAATTGTCACTTTAATTATTATAAAGTGCCTACACAAAAGTTAACTGTTGTTTCATTTTGCCACCGATTAATTTGTTTATTTAATTCAGTTTTTGATATATTCCAAGTAAGTGAGTAGCGAGCCTTTTCTAATACTGAAACTTGCATAAAACTTCGATGTTTTTCAGGTTTCACAGACATGATGTTTTACTTAAAATTTGATTTATATTTTACAGTACGGACCTCAGGGGCCCTATTCCCAGTACCCAACCAAGCCCCAGTACCCAAGCCAGCAACCCCTCCCATCACCTACATACGGTCCACAGCCAGGAATGAGACCAAACGGGCCATACCCCAACGGTCAGAATCCCTACATTAACCAGGGACAGTACCCACCAACCAGACCAAGCATGAACGGTCAAACTTACAACCATTTTACATCCAGTCCTACACAAAACAACTTTCCGGTAAGTCTGTTTTACTGCTTGTTTAACTTACGGACTGCAAATGTACTAAGATCAAGTGTAGCATCATCTAGGGCTAACCAGTATCTTGTTAGATTGAAGTATTATATTGAAATTATTGATGCTACTGTCTGACAGTGAAGACAAGTGGATCAGATTTTCCTGTCAATGTGAATATAGTTAACATGGTGTGGTTTTACATGACTGAGAACTGATCACCAAATGTGACACACACTGAGTGTATGTTAGGAGTGTCATGTTACACACATTGAGTATGCTAGGAGTGTCAAGTTACACACATTGAGTGTATGATAGGAGTGTCTTGTTACACGCTTGAGTGTACACTACGAGTGTCATGTTACACTAAGAGTGTATGCTAGGAGTGTCATGTTACACTAAGAGTGTATGCTAGGAGTGTCATGTTACACTAAGAGTGTATGCTAGGAGTGTCATGTTACACTAAGAGTGTATGCTAGGAGTGTCAAGTTACACACATTGAGTGAATGATAGGAGTGTCTTGTTACACACTTGAGTGTACGCTAGGAGTGTCATATTACACAAAGAGTATTTGCTAGGAGTGTCATGTTACACAGTACTTCTGCTAACAGTTTGTTCAATACCACAATTTCTGTTATTCTCTGATGGTCAGTGAAAGTTAATCAGTGTTGCAAGTGAATTTACTAAAATAAACTTCAAACCCAGTCTAGGTTTTGTATAGTTCTTTGTTCTTCATTATATCAATAAATTGCGTATGTGTTTATTGTGGCTGCTCTTGGCTGACAAACAGATGGTTTATAAATTAACATTTAAGCTGTATATTTTATTTTTAAGTCAATAAAATATGTGTAACAGATTGGTTTTAATTTGCTCAAGACGGTTATAGATATTCTAGGCACATGAAGAAACTAATTGTTATTGTTAGAACAGTTGAAACATGTGTCAAGCTACAAGGTGTGGAAGAAAAATTCTAGAAACATCGGCTGATCAACTGTACATGTGGTGGCAACTGCCAACTCCTCATGTAAATGATGTGGCGTGTAGCTCCACCAAATGTTGTCAGTATCATATATATGACAATATAGAATATAGTGACAAAAGTTTGAAGTGTTTTATTATGAAAATCTTTTTAATACAATGTAGTAATAGTAACAGGTTGCTCTTATCTGACCAGTTGGTAAATCAATAATTTGATCTGCCATGTTAGCTAGACTTCTCCTTGATGGTTTGAACTAAGCCAGCAAAGTATCTCAACATAGCCAGTGCTGTATTTGTCTAAACATAGCCAGTTCAGTATTTATCTAAATATAGCCTTTGAAACAATTGAAGTGTTACTTGATAGGCACAGATATAATTATAACTTGCATATTACCTGTACAGAAAATACAAATCATGGCACATTGCCAGCATGCACTGAAGCCTCTAAAACTGATAACTGCTCTACATTAACTCTTCTCTGAATGTTCCCAAAAATTCATTAATTTTTTTATCGTCTACTGCTGTTATAATTATGAAATAAACAACCTAATTTTTTTTATTTCTTCTATGTTTTGAGTATCTTGATATTTATTAAATAGAACCTCTGAGAAAATCAGCTGAAAGTTTAATAACTTCTGATAAAACAGAATTCTGTGAATATGAACAGTTCTGCTGGAGCATTGTGCTAATCTCATCAACTTCAAATGCGCTTCAAAGATTTTGGTATCATAACGCTTTCAGGGAATGGATCAGCCAGTTTTTTAGTCTTTTCATTTTTAGCTCGACTATTCGAAGAATAAGGAGGCTATTGCACTCGCCCCGGCGTCGGCGTCAGCGTCTGCGTTGGTTAAAGTTTTTTATAAATTCAAATATCTTGAATACTATCAAAGGTATTGACTTGAAACTCAAACTATATGTTTACCATCAACATCTACACCTGGGGAAACAATCCCCATACCTCTGTTTTGATTTTTGACAGATTTATGCCCCTTTTTAACTTAGAATTTTTGGTTAAAGTTTTTTTTAAAATTCAAATATCTTGAAAACTATCAAAGGTATTGACTTGAAACTCAAAGTATGTGTCTACCATCAACATATACACCTGAGGAAACAATTCCCATAACTCTGTTTTGATTTTTGACAGATTTATGCCCCTTTTTAACTTAGAATTTTTGGTAATTTTTTTTTGTAAATTCAAATATCTTGAATACTATATAAGGTATTGACTTGAAACTCAAAATATATGTTTACCATCAACATCTACACCTGAGGAAACAATCCCCATAACTCTGTTTTGATTTTTGACAGATTTATATCCCTTTTTAACTTAGAATTTTTGGTAAAAGATTTTATAAAGTCAAATATCTTGAATACTATCAAAAGTATTGACTTGAAACTCAAAGTATGTGTCAACCATCAACATCTACACCTGAGGAAACAATCTCTATAACTCTGTTTTGATTTTTGATAGATTTGTGTCCCTTTTTAACTTAGAATTTTTTGTTAAAGATAGAATACTATCGAACGTATTTTCTGTCAACATCTTCACCAATGTTTTTGATTTTTGACATATTTATGCCCTTTTTAACTTAGAATTTTGTCACAGTTTTTCCAGACTAAAATGGAAATACTCAAAATGGCTTTCTTTTGAAATGTCATAGAATAATTATGCAGCATGAAGCGGTCATGCTTTTTTAATTCTATACATATCAATTTGAAAAGTTACAAAATTATTCATGATCAAATATACAAGGTCATGTATTTCTTTGAAATTATCCCCCCCATCCTCCCTCCAGTTGGCTTGCAGAATCCAGAGTAAGGCTTTGAATGCAATGTACATTTACAAAGGTCTTTGAACAAGTTTCATATCTTTGACCTTAATTCTTATAGACAATTACACAATACTCCTGTTCTTAGACAAAAACCCCATTTTACCAACAAGCTTTCGATAGTCGAGCGTGCTGTCATGTGACAGCTCTTGTTCAAGAAGAACTCTCATGTAATGGAGTATTGACCTCTTTACCTAGGGCTGATAAACCTCAGCTGACGTAGTCATTTCAGCGCAGGCTGTGGTCAGGACCTGAGGTTTATCTCATGCAAGATGCTAGTTACAGTCAGCGGAATATTTAATCTTGTCATTTGAGAAGCACTCACTTTGTCACAGTTTTCAGAATTGTTCCTCAGTGTGGTATTTATGTGATTGCTATAGTTGGTACTATCAACAACTTTTAACACTATTTTAGAACTTCCATGCTTTTGTCATTTCAGCCAAATAGCAACATGAATTACCCTCACTCCCCATTGCCTGGCAACCCAACTCCACCAATGACCCCCAACAGTGTACCCTACCCACCAGATGTAAAACCAACTATGATTGGTCCAGCTGCAGTCAAGAAAGGTAAAATATCTGCAGTTAAATGTCTCTTATGTGTTTATTCTAAACTTGTAGAAAATGGCTGACAGCAGTTTATTTATATCTTTTCATTTGTGTTAAACATCTGTGATTGAATGTAATGTAATAGAAATTGAATGAAAACATCATTACTGTATAGATAATTTAGTGTATCTCAAACTTTGCTGATGCGTTGTGTTTATTTTCAGACATTGATGAGTTGCGACTAACGTTTCCAGTACGGGATGGTGTGGTTTTGCCGCCATTTAGACTGGAACACAATCTTGCAGTCAGTAATCATGTCTTCCACCTGCGGGAGTCGGTCTACCAAACACTGATGTGGAGGTAAGCTCTAATAATGACACAATCTTGACCATGTACTTGTAACTTAAGCAAAATACTGAACTTGACCATTTAGAAAATGTAGCACCATTAGCTAATAAAATTGCATATTTATTAGCGCTGTACATTTGGCAATATTTAGATTTGATTGCATGTAAAATATTTGTTTCTACTTTTTAAGTTTGATTGCATGTAATATGTTTGTTACTATTTTTAGGTCTGATTTAGAACTTCAGTTGAAGTGTTTTCATCATGAGGATCGACAAATGAACACAAACTGGCCGGCATCTGTGACAGTCAGTGTGAACGCAACTCCATTACAGATAGAACGGGGAGAAAATAAAACGGCACATCGGCCACTTTACCTCAAGGAAGTGTGTCGACCGGGTCGTAACACAATACAAATCACTGTTACTGCATGTTGTTGTGTGAGTATCTATGGTGACAGTGGGTAGCTCTGTGTGTTGTTCAGTCTTTAACAATTGAAGAATCAAGTAGTGTACATCAAACTGGACCTATTGTAACATATTTGCTGGAACAGTTATTCAAAACTTGTCATGTATAGGACTTTATATATAATTGTCTTATAGAAATTTCAATGCAGTAGTAAAAATCCATTATTTGAATAACTGTTATAAAAAATGACAAAAGTTAAGGTTTGGTAGAGATGACCAATACAGTGGAGTAACTGGTCACAAATTATTTGATTTAAATGTTTACTGTTTGCAATTATTTCTATCAAATGATGCAGACTGGTGATTACAGTATCAGAGTCACATGTCGGCATAATTGTTCAATTATCAATAAAATTCATAGGAGAAATCAAGCACTTTATTTCCGAGGTAATGAATCTCTGCTATTTGATTTTTCAATGAGTGCTCGTGTTTCAGCAGCAGTGTGGAGTCAGATATTCTCTTTAATCCATTAAAGGTGAAATATTGAACTGAAAATTAATAGAAACAGCAGGCTTAGGGATGTCATTAAGGTCTTACTGAAATGAGATGATTACGTCTGTAAACTGTATGTTATGTTTTCTGCATTTCAGTCTCATTTATTTGTTCTTCAATTGGTACATCGGCCGAGTGTGAGGTCGGTACTTCAGGGTTTATTACGCAAGCGATTGCTACCTGCAGAACACTGCATCACCAAAAGTAAGTAAAGGTGGTTGTTTATAATAATCATGTCAGGATTAAGGGTCGTAAATGTTGCCCAGAGTCGTCTCGTACATGACCAAGAGGTACTGTATACGGGTTAAAGGGCAAGTGAACACCATTACTGATACCTTCTATCTAGTGTGGAGCTTGAATACTACTTAGATTATGTTAAAAACTCCTACAAACAAATACAACTGCTTACAATAGCCCATGGTTTATATTTTGGATGTAAATTGAAATAGCTGGATGCAAGTTGCCCTTAATTAGGTCTAGGAGTAGTGTTCTTAACATGCACAGCTAGCAGTTTTTCTGTATGACATGCATATTTTCAAGTCATCAGTCAGAATAAGAGTATGACTTGCATTGCTATATGGTTCAAGTTGTCACATGACTTGTATTTTCCTGTTGTTTGCTAATAGTTATCATTTTTATTGTAGTCAAAAGGAATTTTACAAATGCAGCATCAAATAATGGTGGAATAAATGGGGATGACGGAGTGGAGCAAACTGGAATCAAAGTATCATTAAAATGTCCGATAACTTACAGACGTATAGCGTTACCAGCGCGGGGCCATGACTGTAAACACATTCAGTGCTTTGACCTGGAATCTTACTTACAGTTGAACTGTGAGCGAGGCCAGTGGCGATGTCCTGTTTGCAAGTAAGAGTTTTACTTAATTTTGTTGAGACATTTAGCATTGGAAAACATTTACCTAGAGATTAATAGTTTTCTGCCAGGAAAAATATTTTAAAACCGCATTTTAGAGATGACTGTCTATTAGAGTCAACATGTTTTATGTACTTATTTACAACTGAGACTTGCTTGCTTACTATATAGACCAGCTTGTCTATAATTTAAGCTGATTGTTTAAGACAGGAGCTAACTTATATATGACTGAGGCTAACATGCTTATATGTACAGAAAAGTCTGTGGTAGAGCATCTTGCATAGTAGTGTACACATGCATTGATAACAGTTCTGTCTTTCCAAATGGCGTAATAGTCCCATGTGTCATCTGTTCCTTGTGTGATACTAATTTTGACTGTTTATATTGTGTACAGTAAGCCAGCATTACTGGAGGGCCTGGAGATAGATCAGTACATCTGGGGTATCCTAACCAACTTACAGAACACAGAGTTTGAGGAGGTTACCATAGATCCCACGGCGAGTTGGAAACCTGTACAGACAAAAACTATCAAAGAAGAGGATGCGGGTGGTATGTCATTGTACATTTTATGAGTGGAAATATTCAATGCTGAACATCTATTCCACAAGTAATATCAGAGGGTCATAGTGCCTTACAAAACAAAACAGTCTGTATATAGATCTTCATTTTATTAAAACAATCATATTGTTTAAGTGATAATATTGTTCTTAAGTTTTAAATTATAGTCTGAACTAAAGTTAATAACTGGGATGAGACAGTATTTTGTTTATCAGAATTTCTTGGTTTGTTGACGTTACTTAGCAGACATGTTATTGTAATGTTTATGTTTACAGCGGAGGCGTGTGCACGGTGGATGAAAGCCATGTCTCCGGCCAGCATGCAGTTACCTACAATGAGCTCATGGGACATGGGACCCCAACATTCACCCTACAATAACATGCCGCCTTCATCAGGTGAGTGTATTTCATTTCCTCCGTATGCAGTGTCTTCACAGTTCAGAGTCAACTAAATTTAGTATGTGCTCTGCTGCTGTTTTCATTCGATTGTTTCTTTAGAGCAAGTATTACTAAAGTTTGTTACACCAGCATGTGTATTGCTGAAGGTTATTCAAAGATTTTGTTATGCCCTTTGCGCTATTGACTGTTTGCAGTAAAAGAGAAGACTTAATATGAAAGACTAATTACATACTCTGAAAGGACATAATGACGCAAAGGATTTATATAAGAAATAGTTTGACTTTTTCAAGTGTAGATAATATCCTTACCAGACAGAGTTTGTTACATTTTCAGGTCCACCATATTCTTCAGGAAATTATGGTGGAGGTCAGGGTGGACCAGGAACCCCGGGTTCGTACCAACAGAATGGGCCACAGAATGGTGATTTCAATAATATGTTACCAGTGTCGCCTATAAACAATAGTATGGCAGGCTTGAACTCTATGAACAATAATGATATGATGAATAAACCAATGAACCCGGCTGGAGGTCAAGGTCAATATCCGTTATCACCACCTCAGACAAACTCGCCACATTTACGCCATCCTGACCAAGGCATGAACAACCACATCCCACCCTCATCCAGTTCCAACCAATCACAGCCCACATGTAACAATAATTCAGCCAATGGGACGCAGGCATCACAGATGCCCCATTCACAGCCACAGGCTCCACCCACCAGCCAGCAAAACACTGTTGGAGATGACCTTAACTTTGATCCAACTGCCATTATTGACGATGACGGGTCAGGGCCTTCATTAGATGTAAGTATTTTGAGCATTTTTCTTATTTTCTTAAATGCATTTTAATAAAAAAATATGTTGTTTTAAGATATAATCAGGATTTAAAACTGGGTAATGTGAATGTATCTTACTCAGCAAATGAGTGTCCTTTGTAAAACTTAGATACATTAAAGCTGATTAAGGTAAAAAAAGAAACTTGCACCTTTAAAAACGTGTTTTCAGCTTTTGCCTAGTATGTACAATCACACATTTTGAAATTTCAGCTTGATACATTAGGCGGAGATCCATTGGAGTTACTGTCGTACCTTGGTCCGTCGGAAGGATCTGAGAACACATCGGCATCAAACAATTCAACAAACCAAAGTAACACAATCCCTAACACTACAACTAACACAAGTGAAGACATTTTGTCGTTCTTCGAGTCATAGCTGTGACAGGACCTGTTATATTTATTTTGAAATCAAAATACATTTATTTCAATATGAATGAGGGAGTTTCGTGTCCGGGTAGTTACTTGTTTCCTTCCTTCGGAAGAGAGGATTTGGATGACTGATAAAATAGGGCACTGTAAGGAAGGACAGGGAGTATATGATTGTTGATCTGTGAACAGATCATACACAGTCGTATCAAACAAGACTAAGTGCTAAAACCATTTTTGGTTGACTGACCAAGAGGTAAACTGTTACAGAAGTGTTAAATGTTTGTTTGTGTTGGCCAAGGTGAAGTTGTTGTTAGTGACTGAGAATGTTGGAGAAATAACAGTGCTTACTTCAGAATCCTGTGATTTGTTACTTCTTTATCGTATTTCATTGTGCTAGGCCAGTGATAGGGGCAGTGCCTCGTTTACATAACTAGACAAGTTTACTGTAGCATATTTTAATGTGCAGTATAGCTAATAAAGGTGTGGAGGACAGTAAATTACATGTTGGAGAAAAATGGAGCTGCGCAGTCACATAATCAGATGGGGAGTCACATGATCAAATGTTGTGACTGCTCTGTTGAGGATTGAAAAACAGACAATACAAATGGGTGTCATGTGGCTACACACGAGGTTGACGTGGGTTATAATGCCATTGTTATAATGCCATTGACCAGACTCGCGTAGGGATTTGAGAAGTGCCAGTGAGGGGTGCTAACAAATGGGGGTTTGGGTAGTGCCAGTGAGGGGTTCTAACAAATAGTGCGATCTCAGATTTGAAATTCTCACAAATACATTTGTGTTGGATCAAATAAACTGCATAAAATCAAGGACAGTTCTCATTGATATGTTTATTGACATAATTCTTGTGTATTTATTGAATGGCCAAGACAGTATTGTGACCATGACATTGTTGCTCTGTGCCTGTGTTACTAAATATAGCCAACAAAGTTCAAAATGAGGCCAAGTTAGTGTTATTTACAGAAAAAAGTGTTTCAAAGACTTCAGTGTGCGTGATATGACATAGTGGACTAACTACAAATACTAAACTTAACTGTTCAAGTTGTGACTATACACTCTAAGGGGAAAAATATATATTTATTTGCAAAATTTGAGCGGATGTCAATTTTTGCCCAGATTAAACTCTGATGAAAGGCAGCAAAGTCAAAAAGTATATAATAAATGTGTGTAAAACATGTCATTTCTATCAAGTCCAGACATTACTGTACATACGATCTCGCTCGCGATTGTTAAACCTGAAGTATCAAATAACTACGGAAATTGCATCAAATTGTTATTTATTTATTTGTAGTAAGAAAGATTTTGGATCTTCATTAATATATGTATTCATATAATTATATTTTATGTCAAAAGTGTATGTTTCTGAAAGGTATGTAATCATACATGTACCATATCTTGATAAAGCAATACTAAGAGTGCGTACAGAGATGCAATATAAGGAAATTGGCGACCGTGCAAGATTTATAAATACATCAACAGTTCATGCTGTGATCTGCGTGCATGTCCATATAAAGCCGTCATGATATTGTTCAATTTCAGCCATTTTACTGACAGTTGTCATGGGTTTTTTTTTGTTTTGTAAAATGACATTACAGTCTTGACATTAACATGCAAAATCTGCAAGCAAAATACATCTTGCACAATGTACATGTTCTATTTCTTTTAACTTTAGCACAGTCAGATCTGTAAAATAGGACAATATCCACTGAGAAAATAGGAAATCAAAAGTCATGTTTTACAGGGCATGAATAATATTTTGCATTTTTCTGATTTTTTTCCTTCACATATAATCACATGAGCATAGTTTTAATGTTTGCTATGAAAGTTTTTTGATTTCTAGCGTTTCTAAATGATGCTTTAGTACAAAACAATGATTACCTCATTTCTAGAAATTCTTTCTCAGGATTTTTTTTCTTGCATATTTAATGAACAAGACAAATATGCATGGTATATGCAGCAAGTCTCAGCAAATTTTTGGGCAGTGTTTTTTTTTCTCTGAAGTTTTTTGTATTTGTTCCAGTAGAAGAACAGTTTATTCTCGGACGCACCTTTCTATTGTTAAGAACATTTGTTTCAGAGGTTATTACATGAACTTGTAGATTACCAAATATCCCTGTATCGTCTATGGACCTTCTGCATTTCTGATTCTTGTGTCTAAAATTGTTAAGCCTCATTTTATACATCATAGTTTCTGATACCAGGCAATGATACATTTAATTATTTCCTCACAATTTTTGTACTTTTGTCACTTTCTGGATGAATTAAACAGATACATGTATATTTCTGGGTAAAGTTGAAATCAAAACAAAGCAAGAGGAAAAACAGTTGTACAGTGTGCTGATTTTAGATAGGGTTATTTCAATAGTTCTGTGCTATGTTAAGTACATTATATCATCTTTTGTGTACTGAACAAATTTATGGCCCCATGAGGCCATGTGAAACACAATGGGCCCAGTCTTTGTTTTTTGCATGGAACAATTACACTAAAATGAACAACTCTCGATGGTGACAGAGGGTATAAAGTAAAGTATGTTTAAGTGATCTTCATACGGGATTCCTGTCAACTCTTCACACTTACATTATTCTATCTTGTCTTCCATATAGATTTATGCAGTTATTTAAGACTTTGGAATAGAATTGTTATTTATAGGGTAACCAAAGGGGTAAATGGTATCTGTGAGAAATTTGCATCATGGGTAAATACCTGGAAACACCTTTTATTCTTTACTCCAGGCAGTAATTCTGTTTGGATTTTTTCTTTCTTTCTGTTCTGTGTTTCTTTAAGATCACATTGAGATATTTAACTTTACGACTCACCTTAGAAATAATTAATACGCTGCAAATGGGCGAGCTGTTTTATCCACATACAGGATGGCACCATTGAATACTGGTATTGAGACAGTCGCATAGTTAATTATCTTGGAACAAGACTGGAACATTTGTTACATTATTAGGTTATATAAGTTTCTGTTATCATTATTTTCTTCTAATTTTAAAGTAAACGTGGATTTGTCATACAAAATATGTAGGTGAAGTATTTGTTTCAATTAGCATTCAGAATGACTGTGCGGAATAACTGTTCAGGATTATATTTTAATTGATTCATCACAGCATTTTTCATGAAAATATAGTTATTAGTTACAATCATTCATGTTTACAGGAGGCTTTATTTCTCAGATATTGCTGTAATAGATTATATTGAAGACATGTTATAAACTACATTGACAGCTTTGGCGAGTTATTTAAACATGACCAAATTATTGAGTCTGTGAGGAGAGCATTGCACACAAGTGAATGAACATTCACTGATACGTTAAGGCTGTTGGTGAAGAAGACAGTTCAGCATTAATGTCCACCTTTATAATTTAGGCAGGAAAAATCCTGTGTTAACCTCATAACAATATTTTCCAAGTAAAAATGTGCATGCTTAATAAAGCATGTCTGACAAAGGTACACTTCATACTGCATTCATGTAATAATATATACCTTAATTAGATATATATGATGAATATACTGCTGTGCAGTTAGCGAATTAAAATTTACGTTTGATTGCATTCAGTATAGTGATGTGAACATGAAGGTATTAATTTACGACCTTCAAAATTAATAGAACTCCATACTCTGTATAGTACAACACATTATGTAAAATAATTAAAATTTACTGATGGACATTTCATTAACATAACGGTTACTGATCATTGTAAATTACAACTGCTTAAAAAATTAAATGTTCTGTTTTAAAATTGATTGTTGAAGTGACCTGTTAAAAGAAATAATACAAGAATTGTTGAAATGAGGACAACACAGAAATTTTTCTGCTCTGGACAAAGCATTGGTTGACAGGTGGCAGAAATAATTTATTTTCTAATTTCCGACAGTTGATAGAGGATTGTTATTTGTTACTGTATTATGATCTGTGTATAACTTTTTTGTTATATCAGCAAATGTTTTGACGTAATGTGAGAACACTAAAAAAAAAATGACGCAATATTTTTTTTTTTTGCAATTTACGGATGTATTCATACATGTCATTACGGCAATTTTTGATGACCTCACAAATTTTGTGAACGGTCAGACAATTCATCAACCATTCACAGATTTATCATTTAAAAAATGACAGTGTAATCTGTAACATGTATATTGTTTTTTTTTATTGTTATTTATGTTATTGTATTATGTGTACAAAGTTTTTTTCTGTATTTTAGATATAAATGTCTAGGTAGAAGTGTACATATATACATATTTAAAATGAACAAATTTTTCAAGTATTAAAAGGCATCTGTTACATAAGTATCATTTTTGGGGTTATATTTACTGTTGTACAGAACTGTTGGAACATTTTTACCTTTTAGCAGTAACATAATGTGCTCTCTTTTCCACCCCTCATTTTATTTACAAGATTGTTGGACATTCTTTACCTCTAGCTGTGTGTCTCGTCTAAAAGAGTTCTCTGACCTGTAAAGCACTCTTCACAATGAAGGTACTGTCAGAACTTACAGGGGAAGTTTAGGTGTTTTAACCTAAAAAATGCTGAAGAAGATTTCAGAGTACCTCAGTACTTATGTTCAGTAAAAGCCCCGTAGCTTCTCCTTTTAGTCATTAAAAGGTGAACTGGTAATTTTACATGATAAAGAATCTGTAGGTGAATTTCTAATAAGATACTTGTGTGGAACTGTTATCTTTAAAACATCAAGTTATAGTTGATACTTAAAAATGAAGCAGATGTACACAAGTATGATAAATGATATTAATTTCAGATAGATACTTTTCCCTTTGACAGAATGCACACACATTCACAGCCTGGATGCCTTTATTTGTACAACAAAATCACCAATATTTTTACCATCTTCATTTTATTTGCCATCTCTTACTGCTTTATTTCTATATCAAATTGCAATAATCTACCTTTCGGAAAGAGTTCAGTTTCACCACATAAATAATTGTTACATCTCCTGTCTGCACTGTAATCTCTATTTCCTAGAATAATTTGTAAATCAACACTTTCCCCACATTGCACCCATTTTCTCCCTATAGTATGACCTCTGCAGTAGGGTACTTTATCAGTTCAAAACAAGAACAGTGGCAAGGTATACATAGAGTTACTTAATTGAATTGTCCGTAGGTACCCAAACTTTTGATCTGCAACCAAGGCTCTTGCATTCAATTTATTTAGGAAAGTTGATCAGAAAAGTTCAGATTTCAGAATCAATTCAAACCTGTGCAATTCTTCAAAATGAATTTCATGTCCTCATTCAGGCAGATTTACTTTTTAACAGCTTTCACACTTCATAGCATGTACTTAATTTAAAGAAATACCAAAATGTTTATAGCTTTAATTATACACCTTCTTCAAAGATCTGCTTTATCATGGATGGGTACAAAGTTCTGTTGTTCTTTATAAATGAGTGATACATTATGGAGATCAGAGTTTCAAAGTTCAAAAAATGTTCATACAGCAGGGTTAATATCTTAGTTTGAACAGAAAATAGGTTGTAACCATAATTTACATATGTTCTCTCTTCTGTCCTCATTTGTACAGAGAACAACCAAGTCCTCACTCTGTACTTGATGTCCTCATTTTGCACACCATGTCTACATTCTGTACACAATGTCCTCATTTTACTCCATACATTTTGCTAGAGATCTATTAAAACGGATCAAAGCCAATATTTTGTTGATTTGTGTATTTTTGAAGTAAAAATTTTATGGCAACTTTGTGCAATTCTTATTACCCAACATTCATAGCATGCAATTTATTCTTACTTTTAGCAATACGGTCTGTATGCTAGGCTTATCAGTAGAACAAACATCAACTTGATATAGAAATGGCCTTCTCTCAAATCACACTGTGATGTTGAAATTTCATTCGAGATGCTTGTTTCATCCCATTTCAATTATTCCTTTTCAAAATAAGTTCAGAGTAAAACCTTGCTTCCATTGACTTGACCATATCTGTGACTTATTCATTCTGTACATGTTCTATACTTCTATTGCGCTACAATAAGTTTACTTCTGTATTTTGTGGACCAAAGAAATGGAATACAAAAACCATTTCCGGATAATCAAATTAGATCAATTAGTGCCTTTAATTAAGTATAAAAGGCAAAAGTTTTGGATCAAAGTGAAGACTTGCAGTAACTGTTTCCTTCCTAATCATTTTACATTATTGAAGGAAACCTTTATGCTGGAAGTAAGGTTTCGTGTTTTCTTCCCATGTTTAAAGAAAATTGCTTAAAAACACCAAAACCTGAAACAAGGGAAGTAAATCTCAGTATGTTGTATGTTACACAAGTTGTCTTTCTTGTTTGACAGAACCATACAGACATGGTACTTATTTTTACACTGTATTGAAACCGAATCATCACGATTATCAACTCACTTAGCTCAATTGAATTTGAATTTGCTCATATTCTGTTAGGTAAAATACACATCTTGCTTTTTTCTATTTTCATCTGTTCCTTCCTTAGCTATTGTCTTCTACCATCACAGCTTCAGCTATTCTCTTCCTGTAGATAGCCAAGTTTTCCAGTAATGATTATGTTTCAACATTCTGTATAAGTAAATGCCATTGTTTCAGACAAAATATTGTAGATTTTTTTTCTGTACAAAGTTGTGTTGTGCAATCGTATGCATTGCTGACAACACAGGCATGCATTGTTTGCATCAAATATAATGTATCTTAGTCCCTATCATGTGATCATTATTTATCTAATAAAAACAAAATATACTTGAAAGAATTAAGTGTTTTTGTTGAGTTTTCCATGGCATGTTATAGCAGTGCGTTTTGGTCCATTATCAAGTGCTCGGTTCCAGAAAGTGTTTGAGGTGCAACTTCGATCACCTTAGGCTTACTGAAGGATTGTTTCCATCCCGCGTTTGAGGCAGTTATGTATATGATTGTGTAGGACCTGAACCTGTAACTTAGAAATGCAAATTAAAAAGTAATTGGGGCCCCGAAAAACAACCCTAAGAAACTAGAGCCATCACTGAATGTTACTAAAATACCCTCACAAATCACCTTGTCATTACCCTAACCTCAGTAACTATATGATTAACATTTGTGGCATGCTCATTTTGAAATACAGTTTGTGGTTTCAGGAGTTACAAAGTGGACACAAATACACTTGACCTAAACAAAAATCCTTCAAGGGGTAACGAAGTTGCAGGGAGTGGACACAAATAAAACCAATGACCTCAAAGTGTAACCTTGGCCCGGTGGGGTTGGGACATGGGTTCTGCACATTGTCTTGGTGAGAGTTCATCTCAATTTGACCAGTCTAATGAAAGACCATTTGTGGGGGTATAATAAATCCTTAGACAATTGTGGACTAGCAAATGTATTGTACATATCATGTTTGCAAAACTAAGTACAAATAAAGATTCTTCTTAGAAATACTTCAGATTTTTGTAAGTGAGTCTGGACTAGTTTATTACAGTGTCCGCAAACATTACACAACAGCTGTGTTGGAGATGACTAGGAGCTACAGTGGAACTCCCTATATTCCTTAGAATAATTACGGGGCCACATTGGTATACCGCATTTACCTGAAGCTTAAATCAATCGTAAGTCAAATTATGTCTCTGCAATGTTGTGTATCTGCCCAATACTAAACTTTTAAAAAAAAAAAAAAAAAAAAAAACCCCCCCCCGTTTCTAGCCTTGACCCCTGAAGTCTACAAGTTTTGATCTACATGTTTCTGTGCACTGCATTGTGTCCAATATTGGATATCGTAAAAATGAAACAGAAGGAAGACAGCCATGTTGTCACAGAACAAGGAGACATGAAAACAGATATGTTGAATCAGCTGAAATATGTAGCTAATTATTAGTACAATTTTACCTGCAGTATCTAAATCATTATAATATTCATATTACAGCTGATTTGTCTATTTACCCAGTGAGTAAACAGTGCATGGAGCTAAAGATATATCCATGAAAAGTCTTGTACAAGAATTTAATCACAGGTAACCTGTATTGAGCTTTGTATCCCTGCCTCATTTGGTTAAATTGTTCACTAGGCAACATACTATTCAACCGTCCAATAAGCTGACCTAAGGGAACACAATAACCTACAGTACAACTATGAAACTGTCAATAAATGGCATTATATGTGTACAGGTCGGTCTGAAAGATGTTTCTCCTTCATTCGTCTCTCATATGTCAATCTAACCTTCAAGTACAATCAGGCTTATCTGGATTGACCATGTCAACATCCAAGCTCCAATGTGACCTTGAATTAGATGTTAGATGCTTTAAAAGTGCATGACTTCTAACCTTCAAGGTGCAACTGATGCAAGAACATGGTTAATATGCATATCTCCTCCTACTAATGAGCTTAATTAATGAGACTAGTTGAAATCCATTAGGTTGCACAATGAAAAGTCACTGAGCAAGAACATGTAGGAAATATTAATCAAAGGGCATATCTCCTCTTATTAGTAATGCTTAATTAATGCAGATTAGTTGAAATCCAGTTTGTGATTGCTAAAAAAAAGCACAAAAACGAAGGTATATGAAAATAGCCCACACAAGAATGTATGATGGGCGGACGGAGATCATTACCATATCCCCCCAAACTTTGGTCAATGAAAATCTTATAAAGTTGCTTACAACTATGATCTAGGCCTTTATACCAAGACACTGGTTACACCAATGGATGCTCCCTGATGCCAGTGTTTTAGAATGAACAGCAACCATAATGTATGTTCTTGCAAATAAAACTAAACAAGTTTCAATTCATTTGCATGAAAGTGGTAATTGCAGAGAAGTAAAAAGGGACATAATTCGATCATAGGTCTATATAAAGTTATCATTCTTGATCACTGAAATTCCCTTCAATATTCTCTTTCAATGTATTAAATATCAAATAAATATTTTGATCGGTTTTCGAGCAGCTTCATACATGCTAAAGTTTAGATGATAAAGGGAGATAATTCAAATAAGGAAAAGAAGAGTTAAAGTTGTTTAAAACTGCACTTCCTCTAAATATCTTCTCTAAATATTTTCTATCACCATGTGTTATATCCATTCCATGGGTTTGAATGGTTTCAGACAAGTCTATTTTCAAACAACAAAGGGAGATAATTTAAAAGTAAGGTCAGATAGACTTATAGTTCTAAGTTACTCCACTGAATGACCTCTATCACTATATGAAACTCGAACTATTACATAAATTTTAAGTTATAAAAAAATGAGGTAAGCAAGTCATGGTTTGGGTCACTAAACTCCCTCTCAATATCCTCAATCAATGTGTGAAGTAGTAACTCAATATTACATAAAGGGAGATAATTAAAAAATGTGATCAGCTAGAGTTATGGTTCTTCATCACTTCCTCTCAATGATCTCCATCAAGGTCAATCCCTTTTAATACTTTTCAAGTTATTCATCAGACAGATGGACAAACAGACAAAGCATAGACACTATGCTCCCCCACTTTAGGGAACAAAACAATATAAGTTGGCCTTTTATTATTTTATCAATTTATTTTTCAAACCAGTTGAAAGTCCCCAAAATTTTGCTCTCCAAACACTGCCGCATTGGACAGGACAGGTGCTCAATCAATACAGTTCTCCTCTCTTACAATAATCCTACTGAAATGACAACTTACTAATATATTTCCTTATGCACAATGTTTGCATTTATCTAATTTCTTGTTATGTCATTACCACTTTATAGTGAGTTAATTGCATTTGCATTTAATTAGTATGGCATAACACTGCAACTAATTAGAGAAAAAAAACATTCTTGGAAGTCGGGGAAAACAAAAACAGTTATTCTGTTAAGTGAGCCACTTTAATTAAGGTGTGTTTGTAATCATTTTAAATTCTACTTTTCTGGTATAATGGCACTGATTGGAGCATTAGAAAACTTGAGCTATCACTGAAGCTGATTTATACCACTTTGACACATTAACAAGATCAATAACATTTCTCCAATATTAATTTCTGACTTGAAGAGTGGACACATCAACCAAGTGACTATATTTGCATTGTGTGAGTAGTGCAGTTCTTGGAGAAAAGGTATTTAGTTTAAAATATCTTGCTGTGATGTTCAAACAAAGCTCAGAACTTGATATTTTTTACTCATTGTCTGTTCGTCCATCAGTCTGTCAGGATAGCTAGAAGTCACTCCCTTAAAATGTTCAGCTCTGCACTAGTTTCAAGGGCCTCATGTACTCTCATCAAACTTAAGTTGTCTGAAAGAATTCATGTTCCACTTGAATATAAAATATGCAATACAACAAACTGGTTTATTTTGAAGATAATGTTGCAAAAAATGTTTGCAGGATGCCATTGATATTCCATCAATCACTGCTGCAATGTTTTGTGTCCCATATTCTACAGCCATATAACAAATGCAGTTTTAATCAGAGAACTCAGATTTTGTCTTTACAACAAAACAACAAAAAAGAATTGGAGAATAGTAATCTTTTCATAAAGGAACTGACAATTTTATCAATTTTACAGAAATTTTGTTAGGCGTCCAGCATATTAATCAGTGCAATCACAGTTGACTTTTTTTACTCCTTAAATGACTCTTCTCTCTGTCAATAATCATAACTTGTGATGAAGAAAAACATCTTGTGAATTTTACATAATGTCCACTTGATGATATTGATATTTTCTGCAATACTTAATGCATGACAGAAACTCCATATATAAATGTGACAGTTTTGTCTAGTGATCCATGACCTATTCAAATTCTCTGTTGGTAGGCAACCAATCATAATCCTCAAGGTCTTCCATTGGAAGATATCCTTTACACATTGCATCAACTGAAGCTAGCATCAGGTCAAGCCGACCTTCAAGGTCATCCAACGTGTAGGGCATCTCTGATGTACAGCCTTTCTTTTTTCCTGAAACAAAGATATTGAAACTACATACATGTACAAGGTCAGTACAAGGTCAATACAAGGTCAGTACAAGGTCAATGCAAGGTCAATGCAAGGTCAGTACAAGGTCAGTACAAGGTCAATGCAAGGTCAGTACAAGGTCAGTACAAGGTCAATGCAAGGTGAGTTAGAGCTAAAACGTCAAGTATGACATCCTATTTTGCTATGGTAAGCTTCTGCCGAGCTACTTAACTTTTCTTATACAAGATAGAGCCTTAAGATATTAAAACATTGGTTGTTCTTTTGCATACTTGCAATATTACACCAAAACATGGACTCCTTTGACATTTTCCAAAATGATTCATAACTATATGACAATGCCATGTTTCCAATGAAATAGCAAATATAGCAAAATATCAAATAACTTAAAAAACTTCTAAAATTTTAAATGTCAGTTCAAATTGCCATCTTAGAATATGCCACATACTAAACTCCTACTAAGACAATGTTCCAATGAGAAAAAAAACTCAAAATTCTGTTAAGGACAAGGCCAATGCAAGTCAATCCAAAAGGTATTTTCACAGAAAAGATGCTTTGGGCTGTCTAGTTAGTTGATTTAAGAGTTACTGTAGGAAGTTGATACTTTTGTTGCAATAAAGCTCATATCAAATAGCAACAAATGAGACATCCAAACATCAGTCCCTTGGATATAACCCGTAAAGCATAGTTTTGCATGGGCACATATAAATATAATGATAGTACTGCATATTTTCACCCAAAGACAATAGCCCGACCTTTCGGTAGATATTGGCCCTTGCATGTTATTGCAAAGGCAGACATTGGATCTTTCAAGATATTGCATAGGTAGATATTTGCCCATTCACAATTCCCATTGCATAGACAGACATTGGCAGAAATTGCTAAGGTAGACATTATGACAACCACATATCTGGTATATTTACAGACAAATTCATATAAATAGAAAGTTTATTTACACATCGTGATGTATGATAATTGGTATGTGAAGTCTGAGTATTCGTGCTACAAGCAAGTTATCACTGACCCCCTAATATGTCTCAGACACTACTAATGTTAAAATTGACAAATTTTCCCTGTAAGTTCTTGGTAAATTATCACCATGTAGTATATCTCCGCCCTTCATCTCCACTGGGGTAGTTAATAGATCTAAGCAAAAAGCTTTTCACTAACAGGTTTTGAGTGACAAATAAACCAATATATATAACATAAATAAAAATAATCCATTACCACCACAGCACGATCTCTCAAATAATCATTGTTTATTGTCCTTTTTTTATCAAAAGAATAACAGGATCTATTTTTGTATTTCCTGTTAGAGTTACCATTTATGATATACAAAGCAAAACTTTGTAGTAATCATTTTACATACTTTATGCAACCAACAAAGTTAAAAAGTGTATTCCTTATATCAATGGTATGTATAAAAGTAAAAAAAAAATTCTGTAATTAAGGTGGCACCTTATATAACCTAAGATTTCATTTGCCAAAATCTTCACACGCTTGTATGTTTTTGTTGTCTAAGAAAATATGTAAACCTATACATTTATGGATAGGTCTTTTCAATATCAGGGCTAAGATGGCCCTATATCACTCACCTGGCTACCATTGGCTATAACAAACGGTCAACAATAGCAGAAGGGTTTCTTTTTAACAGGGGGTCCTGATTTGAACAATATCCATAGAGAACCACACATAATGCTATTTTTAGTCAAATAGTTTTTCCATATCTAAGCTCTGGGCCTTCTAGTTCTTGAGAAGAAGATTTTTGACATTTTTCTACTGGAAACAAACTACTGGCTATAGTTGTAATCAATACTTTAAAACTAAATTTAGATGCTTACCTTTGAAATATTTTAGTTTTAGATTTGAGATCATTTTGTCAAAATCAAAGCCAATCCACTGTTTGAAACGCTGGGCAATGAACTCCAAGATTTCATACTCGTTCTTCTGGTTGTTGACGTCCCTTTGAACAACTGTAAATGCCTCATTCAAAATTGTTACAAACATGTTCATCAGGACGAACATCACAAATGTGAAGAAGAAGAAAAAGTACAGTGGCCCCACCACTTTGTAATTTTCGATTATCCCTCTAAAGTTGTATGAGCCGAGTGAGAATGACAGAAGCGACTCAAATCCTTGGACAAAAGACTTAAATCCCCGCACTCCAGAGCCAAACATCAAGTGTCCACTGCCCACAAATGCCAGCAATACAATACCAAACACCAGGGAAAATGCGGATAACTCTCTTGCCGACAGTTTTAACGTTCTTGCAAGCATGGACATACGTCTGTTAAACCTGAGAATGTGGATAAGCTTCAGGATCGAGGAGAAGATAGCGAAGGCTAGAAGAATCTGGAACACTTCATTCCACATCGCTATCCTCTGGAAGTTGTAAAACTTGTCTACAAATAGAAAATCACACACCTTATGTTAAATTTTTTTCACCGGCTTTAACGCCTCTGTCAACAAAAGATTTCTTTTTCAGTTATGTTCAGACAGGCAGTTCACAGACCATCATTCCTGGAGAGGATAGGAACTAGACTTCCAGCCTCCATAAAAAACTGCCAACTTTCTCACATAGAAACTTAGGCTGGTAGTGGGGCTCCAGCCCTTGACCTTCAATCAGGGTTAAAGCCATTCAGATAAAGGCAAAAGAAAGCACATTCAGATAAAGGCAAAAGAATAACAAATTTTAACATACCGGCAAAAAATGAATTATATGAGATAAAACAAATGATTCAACAATGTTTAATCAAAACACAGCCAATTG
The DNA here is from genome assembly GCA_022818135.1 of Saxidomus purpurata. NCBI lineage: Eukaryota > Metazoa > Mollusca > Bivalvia > Venerida > Veneridae > Saxidomus > Saxidomus purpurata. The sequence continues at coordinate 22,948 of JAFMSR010001751.1, forward strand.
TGTTCACAAAGTTCTTCATTGATTTGGTACATGTAACTCATTCCAAACCTGATCTACATAGCATCAACACAAATATTTTTACACATTACTGTGCCGATTTGATATAAAAAGATCATGTGGCATCTGAAGTTTTTACATGATTTTTAAATCAAAGACAGTAACTCTACAAAGCAAACATCTAAACGTCTAATCATGATGATCATATGCTTATGGCTAGAAATCTGTGGCAGTAGTTTTCACCATAAACTTTTTGCAACAGACCTTAACCAACCAACTCTCAACCAACTCTAAAATGATCTGATATCCCCTTCAAAGTTTATTTGTGATTCATAAATCTTGCAGAGTTACTCTTAAAGTAGTGAGTTTACAGCAAAACTGAGCAAACTGAAATATGTTATATGTAAGTCAAATAGCTACCTTTCAGTTTGGTCACCGTTTCCACAGCAACAGAGGTCATAGCATGTCTCAGAAGGTACATGATCACACAGGTGATAGATGCTAATAACGTTACAAACTGTAAACAATTCCAGAAGCTATTAAAGTGCTGTCTGCCGTCACGCTTTATCTGCTTCAACTCCAGCCCAATAAAATAGACCACACAGCCAAGGGCACATAACTCACACAATATAACAAATATTCCAAAACCACCCAAGTAAGAAAATAAGCGGAAGGTGTAAATTTGTACTCGTTTTAAGATCATGCCCGTTGTTGGCATTTCCAGCGAAATTAATGTAGTCGTGAACAGGTTTATATTTGGATTGTACACAGTGAATTCTACAAATACAATTCTCGTAAATTTGTCTATCCAGTCTTGGTTTTTCAGTAAGCTGAGCATTTCTGTCACATGATCTCTACGACCAGTCAAATCTGCTATATATCCACCGCCACTATAGATTCCGATCTGAAATTTACAGAAGAGCTGAAACTACAGAATGCTAGCATAAAAAGGACAAGGTTCACTAAAGGTCACAACTGACCATGTAAATTAATGACTTTGAAATACTTGAATTCAAAGGTTATTCAGTATAATTTTAGTAAAATATAGCATTCTCTTGCTGGAAGTATTCACAGGATTCATGTACACTTATTACAATTTAAATAACATAACATGGTAGAAACTTTCTTTCTTAATGGATCTTAACTTTATCTTAACATGATATTGCAGTTTAATGAAATTTTAAGTGCTTTACAAGATGGTTACCTCTTACTAATTCACTAATAATATTAGAAGAGAAAGAGCTAGAAAAGGAAAAGCCTATGCCCAAATAAAAGATAAAAGTGAAAAAGAAAAAGTTTTCCAATTAAAAAACTGAGACATGAGTGCATACCTCTCCTGCATAGGGTACACCATTAACATCCATGGTAGATTTATAAACCCAGGGGTCATTATACATGACCTTTGTATAATTGACTGGTTCACTATTCCAACCTTCAAGGTAGGATTCTGTACTGTCATGACCCTGCGACCAGTCAAAGCTACACTTCTCTATGTATGGTACCATTCTTCTTGGTATGTTGCATTTATCTGCAATATAAAAAGACCAGCACTGGTGTTAACAAATTAGAGCTACCACTGAGAGGACATTATGTCCTGTGAGAGAGTCTTTACTATTATGATAGGTACGTACAGTACATTTTAATGTGTCCTATCATACATGAACAGACAGCTGGAAACCAAACATACAGATGGACGTATACATATTCATATACTGTAATTTCCAGACAATAGGCCTCTTCACCGTATTGGCAGCACCCCTATACTTTTACGATTTTAGAAACAAAAATGAATGTATAGGCCACTCCAGCACAATGGCTGCGGCTGATATGCCGGATATGGTGCATATATCAAGGCGTTTAAAATGAGACGTGCCTTTTTGTATGACAGTTAAGGTATGATTAATCACTCCCACTAATCTGCTGATATACGGTAGTACACGGTAGTCTATTAATTGTTAATCTTCTGATATAGTGTAGTACATGTATAATGCTAGT
>JAFMSR010001752.1:0-25019 GCA_022818135.1 Saxidomus purpurata
AAAGAAATTAACTACATGTAGTAATTAAAACAAGAGCCATGGCTTTATAAAAAAAGAAACCTATTTATCTGCAGGAATACTTTGCCGGAATATCGGCGTAAAGCTTACCTTTACATGTAAGAGTTTCCCAGTCATGTGTGTAAAACTTTTCGCAGTAATCTTTCTGTATTGGTGGCCAGGTGTCAAGAAGATATAAATCATCCAAAAGTTCATAGTGAAATGCAAGTTGGCCTGATTTGTGTTGAATACATCTGTCGAAAACCTCCTTTGCAATTGCTATGAATGATAAGAACAGTACAAGTCAAGAATTTAATCAGCAGAATATAAAAAATAACTTGCCACGTTTTCAAACGAAGCCGATCATTTTTGAGTTCTATATTACATGCATATAAGTAATATATAGATATATTATAAGATTAGTCACTGGCACTACGTCATATCATGTACGATCAGTCACTGGCACTACGTCATATCATGTACGATCAGTCACTGGCACTACGTCATATCATGTACGATCAGTCACTGGCACTATTTCATACTATGCAGATCAGTCACTCGCACTATTTCATATCATGAACGATCAAGCACTGGCACTATTTCATACCATGTATGATACGTCACTGGCACTATTTCATACCATGTACAATCAGTCACTGGCACTATTTCATACCATGTACGATATGTTACTGGCACTATTTCATACCATGTACGATATGTCACTGGTACTATTTCATACTATGTAGATCAGTCACTGGCACTATTTCATACCATGTACGATATGTCACTGGTACTATTTCAAGCTATGTAGATCAGTCACTGGCACTATTTCATACAATGTACGAAACGTCACTGCACTATTTCAAACCATGTACGATACGTCACTGGTACTATTTCATACTATGTAAGTCAGTCAACGGCACTATTTCATACTATGCAGATCAGTCACTGGCACTATTTCATACCATGTACGATACGTCACTGGCACTATTTCAAACCATGTAGATCAGTCACTGGCACTATTTCATACCATGTACAATCAGTCGCTGGCACTATTTCATACCATGTACAATCAGTCACTGGCACTATTTCATACCATGTACGATACGTCACTGGCACTATTTCATACCATGTACAATCAGGACCTGGCACTATTTCATACCATGTACGATACGTCACTGGCACTATTTCATACCATGTACAATCAGTCACTGGCACTATTTCAAACTATGTACGATACGTCACTGGCACTTTTTCATACCATGTACAATCAGTCACTAGCACTATTTCATACCATGTACGATACGTCACTGGCACTATTTCATACCATGTACAATCAGTCACTGGCACTATTTCATACCATTTGATATGTCACTGTAATTTTTTTATACTTTGTAGATCAGTCACTGGCACTATTTCATACCATGTACGATACGTCACTGGCACTATTTTAAACCATGTACAATACGTCAGTGGTACAATTTCATACTATGTAGATCAGTTAACGGCACTATTTCATACTTTGCAGATCAGTCACTGGCACTATTTCATACTATGCAGATCAGTCACTGGCACTATTTCATACCATGTACGATACGTCACTGCCACTACGTCATACCATGTACAATCAGTCACTGGCAATATTTCATACCATGTACGATACGTCACTGGTACTATTTCATACTATGTAGATCAGTCACTGGCACTATTTCATACTATGCAGATAAGTCACTGGCACTATTTCATACTATGCAGGTCAGTCACTGGCACTATTTCATATCATGAACGATCAGTCACTGGCACTGTTTCATACCATGAACGATAAGTCACTGGTATTATTTCATACTTTGTTGATCAATCACTGGCACTTTTTCATTCTATGTACGCTCAGTCACTGGCACTATTTCATACCATGTACGATACGTCACTGGCACTATTTCATTCTATGCAGATCAGTCACTGGCACTATTTCATACCATATACGATACGTCACTGGCACTATTTCATACTATGTAGATCAGTCACTGGCACTATTTCATACCACGTACAATCAGTCACTGGCACTATTTCATACCATGTACGCTCAGTCACTGGCACTATTTCATACCATATACGATACGTCATTGGCACTATTTCATACTATGTAGATCAGTCACTGGCACTGTTTCATACCACGTACGATACGTCATACCATTTACGATCAGGACCTGGCACTATTTCATACCATGTACGATACGTCACTGGCACTATTTCATACTATGTAGATCAGTCACTGGCACTATTTCATACCACGTACGATTCGTCATACCATTTACGATCAGGACCTGGCACTATTTCATACCATGTACGATACGTCACTGGCACTATTTCATACCAAATACAATTAGTCACTGGCACTATTTCATACCATGTACAATCAGTCACTGGCACTATTTCATACCATGTACACTCAGTCACTGGCACTTTTTGAAACCATGTACGATACGTCACTGGCACTATTTCATACCATGTACAATCAGTCACTGGCACTATTTCATACCATGTGCAATCAGTCACTATCACTATTTCATACCATGCACGATACGTCACTGGCACTATTTCATACCATAAACGATACGTCACTGGCACTATTTCATACTATGCAGGTCAGTCACTGGCACTTTTTTATACTATGCAGATCAGTCACTGGCACTATTTCATACCATGTACAAACAGTCACTGGCACCATTTCATACCATGTACACTCAGTCACTGGTTCTTTTTCATACCATGTACGATACGTCACTGGCACTGTTTCATACTATATATAAACAGTCATTGGCACTATTTCATACCATGTACAATCAGTCACTGGCACTATTTCATACCATGTACGATCAGTCACTAGCACTTTTTCATACCATGTACGATACGTCACTGGCACTATTTTATTCCATGTATAATCAGTCACTGGCACTTTTTCATACCATGTACGATACGTCACTGGCACTATTTCATTCAATGTACGATCAGTCACTGGTACTATTTCATACCATGTACGATCAGTCACTTGCACTATTTCATACCATGTACAATCAGTCACTGGCACTATTTCATACCATGTACGATTAGACACTGGCACTATTTCATACCATGTACAATCAGACACTGGCACTATTTCATACCATGTACCATCAATTACTGGCACTATTTCATACCATGTATGATTAATCACTTCCACCTTTTTATACTTCAGTCATTGGCACTATTCCATTCTATGTTCAATCAATGACTGGCACTTTTTCATACTACATGTATGTACCTGCCAAACAAGAGCTTCCATTAATTATTATCTATGTTGTACCTGTTACATGTTATTATTCAAAATATGACGTGGTCTCTATTTTTGCTGAATGTGTGCATGGATTCTAAGTTTCATTGCAAAGTTTCTGACATGCATGTGTTAAAGGTTGTTTCCTTTTTAAAAGAATAAATATGACTACAACATAAATGGCACATAATCTTGATAGCCAATGCTGTATAAAAAAAGTAATTTAAATGGACGCATTCAATTGCAGCCAAAGGACATGGGTGTTTGTAAAACAGCAGCAATTTCGCGATATTTTGGCATCAGATTAAAAGTACGTAGTGTGTCCGAGAACTGTCATTCACAATTGCTATAAATAAAACGGTTTCACATATAGACGATTAAGTAGAAAACCAACCTGGCATCTTTTTGATAAGATTTCTCATAGGTGTTGTGAATATGTCGTCATCTTTTCTCTTATTTCTCATCAGTCTCAAGAAGCAAGCTATGTCAGTCTCCCGAACTATATATGTGACAATTTCTCTTGTAGCTTCGTCGGGCCTAGTGTAGATACATACAATACATGTAAGACATATTATTGTTTGAACAAATCGTATTTAGTCAATAACAAAATTACCATAGAAAGTCTAATATTTAAGATAAGGTAAAGGTTGCTACAACTTTCTTATCAGTATTTATAAGAACTTTACCAGTATTTACAAGCTATTACGGAATTGCAGATTCTCCTGTTGAAACAAGAAAGTACTGATGTCATTGAAACAATAATTACACGTTTTACAGAAAGTTATTTTGTTTTCTTGATTTCTGTTTACGCTACCGTCAGACAAATATTTAAATGTTTAATTTGACGCAGATATAAGCTTTTTGAGCACAATGTTAAGTAAACAGTGAGCGTGGCTACTCAAGAATGCTTATAAGCATCTTGAACAGACTGCTCTCATATATAGATATAAAAAATGAATCTAGGGAGGCAACAGAACTTAAGCTTATGATAAATCTTAATAATAGTACGTTTTTTTCAGAGCCAAATCTAAAACATTGAAACCAGCAGTGTTGGTTGATGTCGCGTTCTCTATCCAACAATCTACCCCACTTCTAATATGCCTTCTGCAGTGTCTGTCACATACCGAATTGAGTATATCACATGCTTTCATACTTTGAAGCGTCTGAAACGAGGGAGATTTCAATTATTTAGTTTTTGTTGGATTGTAAAATTCGATCACTGTCAGCCAGGTCACTATTATGTCTTTAATTTTTGATCAATTCTCAAGGACAGAATAAAACAGTAGTTGCATTATCTTTTGTAATCATTCTATAATCTATATTATGGCAAAAATTATGCTATCGATCTAATGAGTGGGCTATTGCAAATTGTTGGTACTGTCAATAATGCAAAGACCACATTGACAAGTAGTTCTTATATACCAAGAAAAGTGTTTTACCGGCGGAAATGACCTTTATTTCTACCAAAACATTCATAACTTTACTTTTTAAATCGATGTACATGTACGTGTAAGAAATATAGACTAGTACTTTTTTCAATGATATTGCAAAATATTAAAAAGGCTTCCTGGCAACCTTTTATTCGCGAAAAAATCGTCTTGAATGCAAAAGAAATGAATATGTCAACATTATTTTTGAGCGAATAGAACATGGTTCTATCATTATCCTATCAGTATATTTATTTTACAATATCAGTAAATTCTAAAAGATCTAAAAGTGACTTTAAGGGGGCTGATTGTAAGTGTTACACTCTACATGTACTAAACCTACCGGAATCATTTATATGATACTATTTAAATCTACTCATGGTTTGGAAAACAAAGAACCGCCGTATATCATAGAAAAGTTTGTATTGTTCTTTTAGCTTCAGACATGCGTGAAGCACAATGAGGATTAAATCTCTCAACTTAATTTCATATCTCCATATGTATTACTCATCTATTTCATTAATATAAATAGACAGCTACCATACGTTATATAAGAACTGTTACCTAAACGAGGCACTATAGTCATTATACATGTATATGAAGATCTGGGATCATATCCTGTTGTGATAATTTTACGTTTCAACAAATTTCCGCGATAAAACTGTACAAGAATTATAAACTAAGACTTAGAAGAGTACTTCATTAAAGTTTCACTATTTAGACCAGGGAAAATGTTGGTCTGAATAGCGAATCTTAATTTAAAGTTTAAAGTTTGGTCCCTAAAATCACTAATTTGCATGGTTTCAAAATAATTGAAGTGATCTTGATTACGAAACTTTACTATATTAAAGTAAGTTAAGTGTCTCCTGACATTCCAACATGAATGGGATAATTAGCCGAGTACAATCAGATCAGAGAGGTTTCTTACAGATCCTTAAACTGCCTTCAAACTCTCATGATGCCAGTCGTCACGATACTTCAATTCCAAAAAGGCAACGATGTGAAAAATTGTGAACAGGTGTGTAAAATTGTGTTATGAACTTAGGTGTTGAATTCAAACATAAGTTTTGAATTCCTTTAGTACGGTGCTGGCCGTGCTCTTGGTGCTGCGATATCAAAAATCCATAATCTAAAGCAGTGTGGATTTGAAACTTTTGAGAAACTCTACAATTTATGCGTGACAAAAGTTTCAGATTATTGCGCCTCGGTATGGGGATTTAAGCAATACCAGTCCGCCGACACGGTTCATAATCGCGCCATACGATATTTCCAAGGGATGCACAGATTCACACCTACACTGGCTCTCATAGGCGAGACTGGGTGGTTTCCAAGCAAGTACAGACAGTGGCTTATTATTATACATTACTTGAATCGATTAGTGAAACTTGACAATTCGAGATTAACAAAACGTGCATTCATGGCAGATTATAGATCATTCAATGCCAATACGTAGTGCTCAGAACTTAAAAATATATTATCCAGTCTTAATGTAACGTCTAATTACAATAATATGTCTGTTGTGAATATGAAAATTGCACGTGATAAACTTACGGTATACTATTCTGTTATTTGGGCGCAAGACTGTGAAAATGTTTCAAAACTAAGAACATATAACTTTCAAAACTGGATTTAAATGTGAAAAGTACTTTCTAATTGATCTGAAACAACATGAAAGATTACTGTTCGCACAATTCAGGTGTGATATTTTACAATTAAGGATAGAGACTGGTCGATATGTGGGAGAACCTGCCCAAGATAGACTATGCACGCTATGTGACAAAGACCAAATTGAAGACGAGAGGCACTTTCTTCTCGCATGTCCGTTGTATAATGCAAAAAGAAATGTTTTATTTGGTAATATTCTCACAAGTGTTGAATATTTAAACAATGCTGACAAACTTACTTACTTTATAAATGATTTCCCGAGAAAGTGCGCAAAATTTGTTGTAAAAGCGTTTATGTTAAGGAGAAGCGTACTGTTTAATTAGTCTCAACATTTATGTCTTCCGTTTAATTTTGTATTATATGCCATTGTATGAAATTGTTTATGTGAGTAGTGAGAACTTTATTTAAGTTGAAGTTATTTATTTGTTTTCTTTCCCTGACTTCACAAATATTAAGTAATACTGAATTAAAATATCTTGTTCAATTTATTATTTTATATGTGTGTGAATTAATGTTAGAAAAATTTGTGCAAGGGTGTTTTGTATTATTTATAGCATGCATATGTTACATGTATATCTGTACTATACACACGTCACTATAATAACACATTATCTATCTATCTATCTACAGTATTGCAAGAAATTTTCCTCCACACTTTGTATAGGTTGTTTCACAAAACATGAATTGAAATATACTGGAAAACGAGTTGATCAAACATTTCTAACAACCACATGCTAGCAATGCATTCAAGTTTACTGGATCTGTTAATACTTGTTACGCTTATGTAGCTAATTTTCACTTTTTCTTAACACTAAAAACCCTTTGGTAATATATATCTTAGTGTATTGTACATGAATTAGTCCTTCAGTAACAATAATGATTTCTCTGTGCACATTTTTCGATGCCTTTCTTTAAGCAATACGGTCACAGTGGGGGAGAGAGGAATTCTAGAAAAACACAGTGTCGAAAAGTACACAAGTCATATCTAAGAAATTTTGCGTTTGACTTACTTCCCTTGGAGGAAGAAGAAGTTTGAATATTTCAGAGGCTTTCTCAGATCCACTGCTTACAGCTATATGTAGTGCGTTGTTACCGTCTGAATCTCTGAAGAAACAATATTTAAACATTTAAGAGTGTGGTCTTATTTCCCCATTACTTTTTTCTGTAGCTGTATAAAGTAGGAACACAAACATTGCATAATATAAAGAAAGTCGGTTATAGTTTAGCAATTTGTTCCGCTTCTGTAAACAACTACTCATTATAATGATGACTACTGATCGTTTAATTAATAAGGTTTAGGAATATCTAAATAACCTCTTACTTATATTTAATGTCAGCTCCAGCCTCAAGCAGTATCATGACAACATCACTTTCTCCCTTACGTGCGGCTTCGTGCAAGGCAGTTCTCTTATCTCCGTCATAACTTAATATAGAATAAAATGAAGTATAAATTATAAAATTCTACAATATGGCTACAAAATTATTGACATTTACTAATAGAAAGTGAAAATAAATAGTAATGTTGTTTATCATACTGCACAATTCAATCCAAGTAGACCATTACCTTAACGATAAAGTTTTCGCGACAAAAGAGTTACATTAAAGGAATAACTGTTTTGTAATTTTGATATTTGCGACTGTATATACGGTGTTTAATGGTTGCAAATATTTTAACGGCGACGGCGTTAGCCGGAGCTGTTAAAACTGTTTGCGACTTATTTTGGAAAGTTTTCTTGAAAACACCATTACTTGTATGAAGAACCTGTTTACATTGCTGATATTGTATCACGTGTTTGACACACATCTGTATGTTTGTAGAGAAACCACCATCACTAAAATTTGGTTTCGTGTAATACTTACTAGAAATTTACATCAGCACCGTTAGTGGTCTTGATCAGCCATTTTAGAGTATCCACATTTGTCTTCTCTTTTGTCTTCACCTCATCGAGAATTTTACTTGCAGCTGAATGTTTTCTATAAAAGAAAAGAGCAATGCATGAATACAGATTACAGTATCAAAACTTAATAATAGATTTTAATTGAATTATATCTCTCCACAACTGTATTATCTTCAGCTATAACTACGTTAATTTCAAACTAAATTTTGAACAGTCAACATTTTTTTTAGTTTCGTATTATAGTTTCCAATTATAATATTTTCATACATAATATAGAGAAGATGGTTATAAGGTTCACTAAAAGCAGCACATTTTAGTATTCAACGTTTATTGCATAATAAGGCCTCTGGCCTATACACAATAATGATACATAAAAGATAACACTGTATAAGATATGTGAAGCAAGGGTTACAGTAGATAATTATTACAAAAGTTGTATATATATTAGATTATTAAAAAAACCTTTGTCCTTCTTATTCATTGAAAAGTTAATATACATGGCTAGATTCCAAATTACAGTATGTGTTTTCACTAGACATTAATATATTATATTTGTCTAAACCAAGGTAAGTACAACTTTCATCTTCAATTATACTTTCACAAAAGGTCAATAACTTCATTAACTTACTTGTCGTTTGTAGTGCTTCTATTCGGTGTTCCTTGTTCTCGCATCTGAATAATGGATTTATAAAATGTAGGCATGAATAAAAATGCACCAATCTTCATGTAAATATTTTTGAGTTTCAAATATGCCTCAAGAAGAAGGGTAGCTTTAAAGAAACTTTGTGGGTATCTCTCATTTGTTAAACAATTAAGATATATACAGATATACATGCATAAATGTTTGTATCATATGATATAGTGCGTATCATCTGACAGTGTTTCTAACTGGTAGCAGATATTTTGTGACCAAATCATATTCAATATTGAATGAATTTTCTCCGGACATTCACATACGATCAGAAAATATTTGTAGTTGTGAAGGACGATTTGGTTAATCATGTCATTATTTACTAGGTTATCCTTTTGTTAATTTCAATACAGTACATTTGGACATACACACATCGCGTGTTTTACTCATCTATTTTCAACAATGTAATGCAGATGTGTTATTATATTAGCTCTGAAAATAGAAATGGCATTTGTGGAAACATGAAATTGAAACAAAATCACAAAATGGACGAGTATGAAAAACGTATTGGCTTATTTATATGAGAAAGTAGGTATAAATCTGGTTTGTGTCATGGGGCGGGGGGACGCACAGAAATTTTAAATGTAATGTGACTACATCATATGACCGCAAAGTGTGACCACGTCATGTGACAACATCAATTGGCACAACCATATGATAACAATACATGACCAAACCACGAGACTGCGTCCGATGTGAATGTCGTATTCCCGACATATTTTACAATAACATGTTATATTCTTTAGAATTCATTGTACGAGATTTTAGAATCCTACCAAAACCCATCCCTTGCTTATAATTCTTGTATATATAAAACGATTAATCTTTCACACTATAGCTCTACAAAATGTTCAAAATTAAAAAAAGGACGACCAAACTGTATGTAAGGACGACAAAGAATTCGCATCTAGTCACATTTAGTATCCAAAAGATAAATGTGAAAAGACAGACAGACAGACTGACAGACAGACAGACGAAAGACAGAAGACGGATATTATCAGGCTATCACTATAGCTTTACTTTTGAACACCTCTTTGGATTTGTCATTAGCAAGAAAATCCTATAACTTAGGCGCCCTTAGCATAATTCATCACTATCATTACCCAATGACCTCCTGACAACATCCTCGATACCCAACTAGTAGCTGTTGAGTCGCGACTCTCCTCTTCAGAAGGCATCACTCATACAGACATTCATCAGCTTTTCAGCACTAGCATCATTTGTGTTTTTATATGAAATTGCTGTCAAATGTGATCATCATCATACATGATCTATACTTTAATCATACTGTTTCTCTATCATAAAATGACATTCTAAAGAAATATTCTTGTAAAACAATGTCGAGAACTTGACCTCCATATTGGTTGCGGTCACGTTGTATGGACACACAGTCTGATCACATGGAATGGTCACGCAATGTGGTTAAAGAATTAAAAGAATAAAAAGTTTTAGGTATGCATTTATGTTAATGAAAAAATAAGAAATAAAATATGATTTTTTAAGGAAAACATTAAGGTTTTATAATACCGTCTTCATCTCGTGACTGTTCTCTGCCACATTGTCATTCGCCAACAAAGGCGCAGCTGATTCTGCCATCTTAAATGAAAAAAATACTTTAACAATAATTTCCATTTACGACGATGTTTACTATAGAAAGCTTTCGTTTTCTGTTAAATCGTTATCATGGATATAATAAAAAACATTAATCTAATACGGCACAAACTGGCTTTTATTGATAAAATAAGAGTTCATAAAATATCAGTCTTTATTAAAATTACATTGTATAGATAATTCATGAAAGCTACTATACACGATACAAGATACAAGAACCTTTATTTAAAGTCGGTCATACATAAGTATACAACATAAGCTGAAAGATATTTACCAACTAAAACAAAACTATTGTAAGCAAGATTAGTATTAACGACATGTTAAAGTAGGACGAAAACGCCAAAACAATACAAAAATGTACTTTGCTTTGTAAACAATGCAGTAATAGCAAATGAAGTCATTTATAATATTACAACTAGAATGATAAACACAGAAATTGAAACAATCATAATTGCAAAATAAAATGTGCACGTAGAAAGGTAGTGTTGTGTGCCTTGCTAAATTAAATTGAAATTTTGAGCCAGTTATTTCTTTTAATTTAAAGTAAGAAGCATGATCAAAGGTGTCGCATGATATAACAATAATAGACTGTCATATATATGGTATGCGCTGCAAAATTAACAGTCAGTCAAACATATATGTTCTCTTTAAATTCTAATTATTTCTACTTTTTGGACGAACACTGCAACTAATTGTGCTGCGATCAGCAAAGCAGCGGGACTCAAATAGTTTAAGTAACAATATTTTTACAAGCAATAAAGATGAAGTGCGTAGATTTTGCACCAGTATGTTTCATTCATTCCATATTTCCATATGAATAATAAGCTGAAAAGTTACTGAGTAAAGTTTGAAGAACATCAAGGTCTATTGACGCAATTTTTCAATTTGATATACATGTACATGTATTGGCCCTAATTTACTTAGTATTACAATGGTTCACAAATATATGTCCATGTTTTAAGGCATGAAATGAAGATTGCAGTAAATATTCATTTTCAGTTCGTCAACAATACAAAACAAACATACAATATAGTTCCGATCTCTGTTTCCTGTTCTTTGTTAATGCTACCATGTTTCAACTCGTACATAGTTAATTGGTTTTTTTCATGGCTATACTTGTTTTTAAATGCTATCTGTTCAGCATAGAATAATCAAACCTGCAAGAACTACCACAACGCATAACGACCCATTCCTTCGGTAAAGGATTACAAAGTTATCACTAAGGTATTTTTTTCCAATTCCCACAAAGGTAAGCAAGATCTCAAGAAACAGTAGATTGAATGTTGTGTCACTGCGGCTCATGGTCCATGCGCGCGGGTTCTTATGTGTATTTTATATAACATCGTGACTAAATTGTGCAATAAGGGCTGCGGCATTTGTATCGAATCCGGCAATATTCATCACCCCATAATCAGGCTTCGCTGAGTTGGCAATGGTGAACCTGTTAGATGCCATTGCCACGACTATTAGTTTAGCATTCGGTATTTCCATTCCTTCTCTATACTTCTTCAATACTTCAGGTGCATGCATTTGTCCTCTGTCAGGAACATTGTCTGTGTATATGACAAAAACGTCAATCCTTTTCCTGTTTTCCTTGGCCCAAAGTACTGGCAAAGCACTATCGGTATGTTGCACTTTGAGCGGTTTGCCTATTTCGTCCATTTTCTGTAGAACCTGGTCTAATGTGTCACCTTTTTCAATTTTAAATCGCATGACCTCACCACAAAATGACAACATTTTGCATTTGGGCTCGGTGCGGACCGTTATCATCATCATAGCAGCTGCAGCCTGGTCGCATCTTATTGTATTTGAACCAACACAGGGTACCTTCATTCCCTCACTGACATTAATCGCAAGCAAAAAGCGCTTACCAGTAGGCTTGATATTAGAAAAGGACATGTAAAATGCTTTGTTGAGTGCGTCTAAAATTTTGCTGTTAATTTCCCATTCAATTTTCTGTTTGTCACGTTTCCCATTTTCTCTCGTCCTCTGCACAATCTTTCCCGTTTTGTAAGACAACAATGCTAATAATAGCCTTAATGGATGAACTCTGTAATCATGTATTGTCTCCGGGTCATTTAGTGTACCGATAATTTCTTTTCCTACCTCGGAATCTGAATTGCAGAGACCCTTCGCAGAAATCATACATAAATTACGTAGCTTCGCTTCTGTTTTCATGTTCATAACAAGCGCTTTGCAAACCTTTTCCGACCGCATCATTTGAGTTGGGACATGCTCTCTCTCTAATTCATGACGCTCGATAAGTTGTACAAGCTCGTCTTCATTTTGGCATCTTTTAGCTTTCTCTGTGCCTTCCAAGTAAGACAAAAGACTTAACACTTCAGCACTACTACTCATTTCTTTATGTACCAGTTCATTGGCAGCTTGAAAGCCACGCATTACGTATCGCTGTATGGCGCTCATAACATCTGTCTTTGGCGACGGATGGGCAAGACAGAATACGTCCTTATGATCCCACGTTTCCGTCTTATCATATCCTGTCACTTTTCGCCTTCTGTATTTAGTTAAGAGACGCCCAATTCCTATCGGATTACTACATTTGTCTTGATACCATTGTATAACTGCTCTTTTATGAGCTCTGCCCCAGCCTTTTGTCTTACCGCGGTCCCCACTTTCTTGTTTACAGTAAAAAAGGAACAGAAACAAATGCGGGGGAATACGGCATATTTTACCAAGTGATTTATATGCCATCTTTTTCGTCTCCTCGTCATTTGATTTTGCGCATACAGCAAGTGCGAAAATTATATAGTCTTGTACTGGAGTCCGTCCTGAGTCACTTAAATCTGATATCAGCTCAACAACTTTTTTTCCTTTTCCATTGTCTATCAGTCTGGAATAAAGTAAAATGGGCAATATGAAGTATGGCAATGGAAATACCAGAAACACGTAAATATGTCGGAAATAACAAAAAATACACAACTTTAAACATGATAAGTCTTTCACAGAAAGGACTAAATAAAGTACGTGTTGTAAAAAGGATAAGTATTACTGTTATACACTGAACTTGGTTATGTGTCCTTTCCGAAGAACCATTTAAAGATTGAGGTCAACAATAAACAATTTTAATAAATTTCAGTAGATTTTACAATCTTAAATAGTTTGATGATTCCTATATTCCTATAATACACATCAATATTATATAGTTATGGACTCTCGGTGCATTGGATATGATGTGATATTCACCAGAGGCTGTCAATATATAACACAACAACCAAAAGCCTTTTCGGTTAGATAATCGTACAGTGTACATATTAGATGTATATGGCCCCAGCCATGGAATACTTTATACCTTGAAAAGCCGTAACGACCGCTGCTAATGTACAGAATAATTGCGGAAAGAGCCTTTCATCTCTTTTGCATAATTAAGTTTTACTCTAAATCAACTAAAATGTTTTGTTAAGTTCGTGTTGAAATACAGGTAAAAAAGAATAACCTATCGAAAGAGTTACAGCATAATGATAAAGTAATTGAAATAATCTAAAACATTCAGGAAAGAATTATTTAACTGTCTTTCCGGGCATTGCTTACTGTAACTGTCAGGGGAAGTAACCGCTGACAGAAGCCTGAGCTACTACTCACCTATCAATACATTGCAGATGATGTCGCTCCAGCTTTCTATCTGCGGCGTAGTATGTGTTATCTGATCCTAGGAAAAGAAAACGCCTTAACAACTCCATATCTCCTACATCCCACATGTAAGTACCTCTTGAAGTTTTTATCTGATCTGGCTCGAGCATTCTCACAACTTGATACTGCAATATAAATTCAATTTTGCAAAATGCAAGATAGAATTGATCGATACAGTACTGTAAATTGGGTAATATTCGCATTGATTTAATTTTCGCTATTTTCGCGAATTTTTCACGTCGCTTATTTGAAAATCTGGCGAAATATTCATTTTACTATAAGTGAATTCTACGTTCGCGAATTCTCTATTCGGGAATAAGTTAGTCTGCTCACAAATCGCAAAAGGTTCGTCACGCGAACATCATCCAATTCACAGTAGTAGTTGTAATGAATATTTTTTTCTGTCCTTTAAACTATGTTGGTTAAAAGATTTTTCAAGCTGCCGAGTATATAATAAGTATGTTTATGTTTATTTTGAGAAAGTGTGCTGAAAAACTAAAACGTACCTCTGTGTCGTATGTTTTAGAAATTTGCCATGGGTGGTGTTTTGATTCAGATTGCCCCATAACTTCTGTTCGATCGGAAACGACAATAGCCTATTCCGTCACCAGTTGATACTTTAGTTATTGATTACATTAAAAGGTATGTCTACCATCATCTGAAAATAACCGTCTATATAAATGGTATGTTACGGTTATATTTGGTAGATATCACAGAGTGTATGTTTTAGACTATCTGGGATAAAGCGGACTACACAAGAGGCAGAGCTTTGTTTACGAAGGTAATGAGATATAAACTACCCAACAATATCGACATATTCTCATCACACCCTCGTACCGGCACTCATATTGACCACTGAGCGCTTGCACGCAAGAATTGTTTAGCATTGATCAGGAAGGCCAAGCCTTACAAGCAAAAGACGGATTTGTAACATCATAGCTGTGCGATAATTTGCGTATCAAAAAGTTGGTAAGGTACGTACATCATGCATTTCTTCTTGCTTTCCTATATCTAGCCTGTCCAATGAATGCGCACTGTATCTATGTTTATTAAAAAAACCTGCACTTGATGGCGCACTTGCCGTTGGGAGGACTGTGGACAAAGCCGAGCACTACTGACATGCAAAATGGTCAACGAGCTCGATTTTGTTTAAAATTCAGCCAATTACGACCACTGGGCATCGTCCATTGTTCGTATACTCTGATATCTGAATAGGCAAAGAATCACACGTTTTATGTGACCAGCTCTTCACGTCCGCGAAGTAAATTTTGGTAGAGAATATGCGCAATGCCAGATAGATGAAATCTACGTTTGTATTTTCGTTTGCTTAGGTTTGCAAGCCAGAATAATTTAAATTTTTATCTCGGAATATGCAAAATATGGTGAGCTAAAGTCTAATATTTGACCGGATAATATCAATTTCGATGAATACACTGAATGAATATCTAACATTTCCTAGATAAAACTTCCACGTTTAACTCGTTATATCTTAAATATTTCAGGATAAAACTATTTGAAACTCCATGGGTGTTCAGTAGAACACTTGTGTCGCCCTCTTACACTTTGTAAGAATAACCAATAATTTCATGACAAAATCTAAATACAAAAAGGGGCATAGCTCTGTCAAATATGACCTTGACCTACACAATTTGGCGGCACCACGACCCTTTTGTCATAAGCAATACAATTTGTTGGATGAAGAAATTTTAAGAAATGGCAAAGTTACAGCCAGCGTTAAGTTTTTGTGACGGACGGACAGACCGGCGGACAAAGCGATCCCTATGTATCGCCTTTTCTCCGAAAGGGCAACACAAAAACCACTAAAATGATCGTTATTTCTTTTGTCAGGTTTTTCCGTGATATGTGTATATTACTGTTGATACAAATGGAAATAATTACCGCATAAATGCTAAATAAAATCTGCTTCTGTATTTTTGAGCGCATAGCGAAGTACGTGAGCTCTGGTACAATGGAGTGGTAAAAGTATGTTGATAGTGCGGAATAGTATCCAGGGGCGTAGCTGCTACAAGGCCCGAGCCTTCAAATTGTTGGGAAATTAAAAATTAAAAAAGAAGTCAAAATGCAATAAAAACTGAGGGAATATGGAAGTTAATGGTGTTGTGCGCAGCCAACTCATCTGCTTTAAACAAATCTTATGTTTTATCATTTTACATGTATAATAAAAATGAAGATATTTAGTATGACACGTAGCAGTATCTTCCGATTTAAAAAAAAAATCCTCGTTGCGTTTTTCGGTGTCAATAGTTTCAATATGTTTGGCCTTGTATTTAATGTAACTCACATAAGAGTAGGTGTTGAAGACGCCACATGTGCTATTAATGCTTTTAAGCTATATTGGCGGCCATCTTTGAAAAGAAATATTTATTATAGTTTATTATACATAACTCTATAAACTGTTTACGACACGGGAGCCATTTTGTTCTTCCCTACGTTCTGAATAAAAATATATGAACGGTTAAATAAGCATAATAATGTATAACAATAAATCAAATAAAAGAAAACGTTTGATCTAAAACAATTACGTTGGACCAGGCATAAGATATATATTCTCCTTTTGGTCTCTGCATCCGTTCGCCTCAGGCTTTATTTCTAGAATTATTTGTAGCAATGATTAACAGTTTCTGCTCAGCTATGTATATGATTTCGGGTTCTTGTTAAGATTTTTAGGAGCACTTGCATGTGAATAAAATCTTTTTACCTGTAGAAAATCTACAATAATTATGGTCTTTATCTTTTCGTCAAAATATGCCCCAGAATGCAGCTGTGGCGATAAAGAATTGCAAAATGTTGTCTTCAACTAGGTGAAATAATTCAATTTGGGCTAGAGCCAACAGTTACTAACATTTTCCTTGTTTTAAACAGGTATCCCGCACTATCAATTTGCAAGTTGAGCGATCAACGTGAAACCACTGTAAGTGTATATAGAAAAAGAAGCAGATATTGAAGTTTCCAGTTAACCACTTGGTATATGTGTATGTTATTTATAGTCAACTGTAATTGAGCGGCCCTTAAAGCAGGAACATTTAAGCTTTTTGTCAGAA
This sequence comes from Saxidomus purpurata, assembly GCA_022818135.1. Lineage (NCBI taxonomy): Eukaryota > Metazoa > Mollusca > Bivalvia > Venerida > Veneridae > Saxidomus > Saxidomus purpurata. The sequence continues at coordinate 17,310 of JAFMSR010001752.1, forward strand.
GGTAACATATACATTTATATTGTTATAGAATATTTGCTTTGTCATGAGACATACGATAGTTATTGCGTATCAGCGCATATACATTTATTGCGCAGTGGAAACTTATAGTTTTACAATGGCCATACAGTATTATAGATACTAAAGCAACTTTAATGCCGCAGATATGTATTTTTATTATCGATTCTTAGCAGCAATTTTTTGTATTGAACAGCATTCAAATGTGAATATAAATTTCATATCCAAAAGTATGTGTATCTATACTGTTGAAAATGTCTACCACCCTCACTCAGATAGTGGATAATATACAAGCAAGGGGTAAATCAGCTATACATACTCTATAGTCAATAAAACAGCCATTAAAATTGCTTATCAGAGGTATTTTCTAGAATCTAGGTATGTCTAAGATTAAAGTCGTAATGGATTTCACTGTGTAAACATTATGCGAAAATTCACAGGAACATATGTAACAAGTATACGATATTTACGATCAAATCCCTGAAAATCCTTGTAAGCATCCGTGAAAGACCTTCATCTGAAACGTTGCCTGAATTCTAAACTTACATACTATTATATAGATTTACTCTTTAATGTGAATATGTTAATCCGTAAAATATAGGGCACAGATAATTATTATGATGTGAACAATTCTAAAAATAATTTTACTTCTCATTAAGAATCCGCCTACACTTTATAATGTTAGTAATTTCTTATAAGATGCACTGATTAGTTTGCATCTATTTACGCAAATTTAAGATATATTACTATAAAATTCAGTTCATTCGTACGAGCGTTACTGTATGACTTACCCTTTCACTAGATACCTTTTCAATCTATTTTATCAACAATCATATAAACAAAAACAAAAGAAACTATAAAATGGTTACAGTACCTGTAATATTGTAGGCGCTCAGACGAACGCGGATGAACCAACCAGCGTTATGTGTATATTCGGTATTACGTAAGTGGAAAAACAACCGATGTGTAAAAATAAACAGCATAGGTAGAATCAAAGGCAATATACTGGAGCATTCAAGTGTAGTCGAAATTCAAAGCATCTACGGGGAAATTAAAAAACAAAACACGGATATGAAAAGAATGAAACTGATCGGCATTTGTTTGAAAAGAATAACACCGAAATAACTATGAAATAAACAATCTTATTTGTAATGAACTGGTACACTCCCTTCTTTCCTCTTAGATATATTCTATTGCTTTATAAAAATAAATGTTAACATAAAATGATATGTAAAGAATATAACAGGAATAAAACTGTTATCAAGTATTAAGCAAATTCGTGGCATGGGGTCACAAGTTTTACCAAGTAATAACTACTTAAAAAGATATTTCCATAATTCTTAAAATAAAAAAGTGCATTAACTATTCAAAGTTAAAAAGTTAAATGCCTAAAATAACTAAATTATATTAGTTTAATTGTACACAGGAAGAAAGAAAGCGAAGAACAAATATTATTATTATTATTAGTAGTAGTAGTAGTAGTATCTAGATTATTGTTGTTGTCTTAATATCTATTACTTAATTTGAATTATTTCTTTTGACTGTGTATTCTAAATTTCAAAACTGAAACATACCTTTAAAACAGCCTCTTATCCCTATAACTGGTTCTGCTGTATTCGGTCAATTTCATTAACCCTATTGAGCTTTTATCTCTTTTCGCTTTGCAATTAAAACATGCATTGGGTTTCAAACTCAATGTCGCTAATGAAGCTATGGGGATATTTTGTTTTCCTTCAAGCAGCAGTCAATTATGCGATGGTAACTTGTCGAAGAATCTGTTTTATAGCCAAAATCGTTACTTTTTCTAATGCTTATGAGAAAGAATCCTATCTGAACAGAATGATGTCTCATTTGAGCCTTTTGTCAACTGATTGACAGAGTTATCAGTTTCCCTAATTAATTTGATAGAGACAAAACATATTCCGTAAGATAGCAGTTGATTATCTGGAAAGCCAAACGTATTGGAAGGATATGTAAGATAATAATATCAGATAACACCGGATGCAACTCTTATTTCATTAATTACGTTTTCCGGTGTACATATAACGATGATTTTCTTATATATTGTTTCATAGTTAATTAACAAGACACAGTACAGATAGTTCTACCGAGCACCTTAAGTCCAAACACGATTTTATGTTGAAATTCCACAGTTTTAAAAAACTGGAAAAAGCATGTCAAAGGAATATTTTATTATATTATTTCAGTGGGCTCTTTTATTTGTCATCGGATGCATCACAGTTCCCCCTAGTTCTGAATTTATGTTTAAATAAAGTGATTAAGTGATAGAATTTGCCTGGTAGAAATGATAGTAGAATAGGGCGTTTTTATTGGACTTACCATGACTGTCGCTTTAAAAACATGTGTTAATGAGTGGATAGGTTTTAATTGATAGATAACACTCGCATCTATTTATAGATTTTTGAATGGATAACAGAGAAAACCGGTTTGAGATAAACCAAATTCACTGTCTCTCCTAGAAGTAAATCCAATAATTATAACCGTTGTCGTTTACTTTTGAAAGCACTGTATGTTAGTGTTTGTCAGTACATGTTCTATGACAACAGGAAAGTGTATTATATCGCCCATATTTGCCATATTCGTATTTAATATAACTGTTAAAACAATGGCAGTATCACTTTAACGTGGCGTTGTATAATCAAGAAAGTGTCTTCTTCTCGATGAGACGGTGAGAAGGACCATGCATTATCTGTACAGAATACATTCCTATCGTTACATTTTAAATCGGGGGCAAGTAATCTGTATTGCCAAAAATAATAAAATTTATCACAACACATTTTTCTAAATATATACGACAGAAAGATATGTAAAGGTCTACTTCATAGACATGTAACAGGTGGTGAAAAAAATCGTGGTCCGACCGGGACTCGAACTTAGGGCCTTCCGTTGTTAGGGCGGATACTCTACCAACTAGCTATCAAGCCACACAGTCAATTAGCCTATCGATTTATCACCATATTAAGATTTCGTCCCGAATTCTCAGAGACAAAGAATATTGTGCATCATTCTCGAGGTGTCAAAACAGTAGTCATATCATACCGTAGGTTATTTACTTAGGGTGGTATTTGTAACAGGTGGTAAAGAAATCGTGGCTCGACCGGGACTCGAACCCAGGGCCTTCCACTTTAAGGCCGGACACTCTACCAACTGAGCTATCAAGCCAATCGTTTGCCTAACGATTTATCACCATATACCTGTACCCGGCCACAGACATATTTTCTATTTTGGAAATAAACCCTAACGCCCGTGTTAATGGTTCAAGCTCTTAACTGACGCATCTACCAATTTAAACAGTCGATACTATTTTCAACTTTCCACGTATGATATTTTTCAGACAATGATTGTCAGTATCAATCTTCTTACAACGCAAAAAGTGCTCTTCCAAGTGTAATACACGTACAGGTCACAAAAAGTTGGCCAGTACTTCAGTATAGATCTATTTAACAAAGTCTATGTGGCTTGTGACTTCATCGAAGTCGCTACACAAATAGAACACACACACACAATCCTATAGGGACTATCAATTCATTTTGAGTAAAGCTACGTAAACAAGATAACAAAGGGCGATAACCCCAACAATTAAAATGATAGATTCATGATTCTTGTGCATATCACTTCAAATCATGTCCTCTATTAATGTCTAAGGTATCAGTGAGTTCCCTTCAATATTTGGCGAGGACTGCTCCGCACACGAAAAAAGTAACTAAGGGCCACTGATCGAAAATACTGAAGCTGGGGTTATGTTTAATATGCACTGTACTTTTTCTCGATATCCTTTATCAATAATGAAGTATCAATTGATTCCCTTTATGCTCTAATGGTACAAAACATAACCTTTAAATCATGATTAGTAAGTCATTATTATACATATAAATAGTTTAGTGTGTGTTAGTATAGTGTTTTCTGTCATTCAATTAAAATAGTCACAAAGGAAGAGTCCGTGCATAGTCGCAATGTAAACACTTGTATGACAAAAAACAAAACGTCATTCAAATAAGTTTATTCTACCTTTTGTGCAATGCACTTCCTAAGACCGATTTAAAATATCAGATAACAAGTTTTATCGAAAAGATGTATGAATAGTTTGTATTTCGGTGAAACTCATGATAGCATTTTGAATTTGTGTCGTAATTCAACTTATTTATACAAAGTAAAGGTCTCAATTTTAACATTTAGAAGTTATTGCAATTTTTCCTTGTGCAAAAGGCAAACATTTTGCTGTCTATTGAAAAAGAAACAAACTAATACGAGAAATAAACAATCGCGTGGATAAATATTTTTTGTAAAATCAATATAGATCAAGGGTCACCCATTCTGTGTAATTGAGGAAAAGAAAGCAGTTTTACGTTCATACTATGTATTGACTTTATATCAAATTTCACCAAAATTATGCATTTCAGTTTTAAGACAAGATTATTAAACCGACAACGACCTAGTTACACGCAGTTTAGGTATTTATAATTATAACACAGAAACATCTTTAATGTTAAACGCATTATTTGTATAAACCACTTGAAAATGAACCATTATCAAGCTCGATATATCTTAACAAGTTTGTTATCATAGAAATCTGGTTACAATAAGTGAAATGTGTACATAAAATTTTTGTAAACTGAAATAGTTTTGATATTAAAAGGGAAAACAGACTTACTTTAATTGGTTGTGTCTGCTATCCTTTTCACAGTTTAATTGACGCGATAACATTGCACTGCATTATATAAACTTGATGTGTTAGTACACTACGAATGATTTGTTATTAAGAAGAGTAAACCCTTTTCTTCCTTACAAGGATGTTTAACGGTTGACTGCCCACACAGTTTATAGTTTAAACAATCGATCGGAACCGAAGTTAATATGAATCATTGAAATGCATACGTAAACCTTCGCAATATTGTTAAAGCTGAACGTAACCTGTTTCTACGGTGGCACAGAGGTGACATCCGCAACATTTTATTTATATTGTGGCCACAAGTTAGTAAGTTGTGGCCACAAGTTAATAAGTTGTGGCCACAAGTTAGTAAGTTGTGGCCACAAGTTAATAAGTTGTGGCCTCAACTTATTAACTTGTGGCCACAACTATTAACTTGTGGCCACAACTTATAACTTGTGGCCACAACATTAAGTTGACGCCACAACTTACTAACTTGTGGCCACAACTTATTATTGATACAGGGGACACGGGGCTTACCATTCAGGCGGAGATGTTACTTCTACAAACGGTGTTTTCAGTGCTTAGGGCACAAGGCTGAGGGCTGAGTTCTTGTTAATCAGGGTGTTATCAAGATTGGTAGCACTATAAGTAGAACTGTATTGAGTTCAGGGGACAAGGGACAGAGTATGTGAAGCGGGGATGATACTTATATCAACAATATCACCAGGGGTTGCATTGATACTAGAGGGCACGGGACTGAGAAAATAGAACTGATGACATATGAGAAGGTACGGTACGGTTGTGACCCCAGTGGGGTTCTAACCCGAAACCTCCGGTATAAGCGGCAGACATCTTTACCCATCAACACCACTGCGTTTGTTCGTTGTCCTGTGGTGATGTATGCATAGGTTAATTCAAGGACTTTGAGGAAACCATCTAGTTACCCCGCATCCCCGTGAAGTTAGCCCCGTAGCACCTAGTTACCCCGCATCCCCGTGAAGTCAGCCCCGTAGCACCTAGTTACACCGCATCCCCGTGAAGTAAGCCCCGCAGCACTTAGTTACCCCGCAGCCCCACCATGTTATCTCTATGCCACCAAGTCTCAACACGCCTCGTGACATATGGTTTCCTCAAAGTACCGCTTGAATTAACCTATGCATACATCACCACAGGACAACGAACAAACGCAGTGGTGTTGATGGGTAAAGATGTCTGCCGCTTATACCGGAGGTTTCGGGTTAGAACCCCACTGGGGTCACAACCGTACCGTACCTTCTCATATGTCATCAGTTCTATTTTCTCAGTCCCGTGCCCTCTAGTATCAATGCAACCCTGGTGATATTGTTGATATAAGTATCATCCCCGCTTCACATACTCTGTCCCTTGTCCCCTGCACTCAATACAGTTCTACTTATAGTGCTACCAATCTTTGATAACACCCCGATTAACATGAACTCAGCCCTCAGCCCTGTGCCCTAAGCACTGAAAACACCGTTTGTAGAAGTAACATCCCCGCCTGAATGAGTTAGCCCCGTGTCCCCTGCTATCATAATAAGTTGTGGCCACAAGTTATTAAGTTGTGGCCTCAATTTATAAGTTGTGGCCCAAGTTAGTAGTTGTGGCCTCAACAAAGTTGTGGCCACAAGTTAATAAGTTGTGGCCACAGTGTAGTTGTGGCCTCAACAATAAGTTGTGGCCTCAACAATAAGTTGTGGCCACAAGTTAATAAGTTGAGGCCACAGTTAATAAGTTGGGCCACAACTTACTAACTTGTGGCCACAACTTATTAACTTGTGGCCACAACTTAATAAGTTGAGGCCACAACTTACTAACTTGTGGCCACAATATAAATAAAGTGTTGCGGATGTCACCTCTGTGCCACCGTATGTTTCGTTGGATAACTTACAATATATCATTTGGAGTATGTATCTAGCAGAATGCAGTTTTCCTGAACTCTAACAGATACAACCAAATCGTTAAAATAGTGACATGAAAGTCCCTTATTCCGGGCCGCATCATTTAATAAGTGAACAGATACAACCAAATCGTTAAAATAGTGACATGAAAGTCCCTTATTCCGGGCCGCATCATTTAATAAGTGAACAGATACAACCAAATCGTTAAAATAGTGACATGAAAGTCCCTTATTCTGGGCCGCATCATTTAATAAGTGAATTGAAAATGAAGTTGCATATATATGGTGACATTGATAAAAACAGCGAGAGAAGGTAATGTCAAGAATGAGTTGACATCACTGTTCAATGTGTAGCTTTCAAATATCGAAAGGTTCACGTTATTATTTTTGATTCATGTATACATAAGATTATTTAATATGTCATTGTGCAGTCGCGGAACAACACAAATCTTTTTTACTTGATTGTTGATTGTGTCTGAATGATTGCCAGATAAGTGCATAAACATACATTTACTAACCATTATACCAGGTTGAAACAGTGAAAAGGTCTAAAGAGGAGAAATACAAAGGGTAGCCATGTATCAAATTTACAAAGGCTTGGACTAGACTGTACTGATGTACTGAGTAGGAAAGGTAATTTCAAACTTGTATAGTTATAGGGAAAGAGTTAAGATGATACGTGTACTGGATTCGGGACTGTGGAATTAAATAGTTAAGATTCCTTGATGGCGTAAGATGGTTATGGTCAACGCATATTTTTGTAGAAAAAGGTATTTGTTAATTGTATACCTCTTTGCTGAAGTGTTTGTCAGTTTAGGGATGTTAACGTTTGTGAGAAACTGATCATCGAGTCAATGGATTTAGCAAGGAACGTTGAAATGTTTACCTGGTCGCATTAGGTGCAGTGCCAAGCAAACATGGCGTTTAAAGAGGCGGACGAAAGGGCTATCACCGATGCCTTGACAGTCCTGTGTGATAACAATTTTTTCAAATATCCAATCTTTCAAATATCATTATAAGTTGTTTTTACTTCAATCCGATTTCTATTAATTCTGACACCATATTGTTTATACATTTTTGTATGCATGTATTTAATATTACGAGATTT